>PYAF01003460.1:219395-234780 GCA_007407185.1 Glycine tomentella
TATTTCTGTAAAGATTGGCTTATTGTAAATGGGTTTCTTGCATGATAACTAGAGATAGTATTTCTCTAGGGGTTGCTGATTAGTGTTCTTAGTGGGGTTGGTCTCTAAGGATCTATTTGTGTTTTAGATCTCTGAACTTTATCTAGGGTTGATAAAGAGAGGCTTGTAATATCTTGTAAGAATATTAATTTGCAATAGTGGAACTCCATTCTAGTGTTGAGTGGAAGAACTGGATGTAGTTTCATAATGTTTGAAGTGAACCAGTATAAAATTGTGGCTGATCTTTATTCTATTTTCTTCATCTCCTTATTGCTTTGGTTTGTGAATCAAATTATTTGCACATAAATATTTCAATTGTCTATTGATTTTCTTGACAGAGGAATTTGATTGAATATAAGATTGTTGGTTTCAAAACAATTTTTTAAAGTGATAAAGATCCTGTGAAAACTCTGATTATAAAATTTTTAAATACCAAGGTTCAACCAATTCACCCCCCTCTTGGTTGTATTGAAGTATTCCTATAATTCATATGTATTAATATTAATTGGTTACTGAGGGTATGAACGATGAAATCCAATCCTACATTTCTCTTGAATTAATTAAATTCATTTTAACTGCTTTCGTAATTTTCTGTATTTTTGACGCACTAATTATGTTATTTCCGTATTTTTGTTAATTCCATAATTTCGTTATTTCTGTAAACCAATGATATTTCGATCAACTTTATTGTACATAACTATTAAACTATTACTTTTATCTAGAACAACTGAGTAGCTCAAGTTCCTGTGGAGACTATCTCTTTATAAATTATGTAGCCTGCGACGACATTGGTACGTTTGCCAATAGTCTAACAAAAAGCATGACAAAGCTCATGGGTAATTGCTAAGATATCTCTCGTAAGATGCAATAGAAAAATAAACAAAAAAGATGTGAGAATATCATAAGTGAAAACAATGTGAATACACACAATAACCAAGTGGGGGGTGAATTGGTTTAAACTTGGCCTTTTTAAAATCTTTAGAAAATTAGAGTTAAAGGATCTTTATCACAATTAAATCAAGAATGCTACAATCAATCAAACCACTTAGCCCAAGAAAACAATTACAAAAACTTAACTTGTTGAGTAATAAAGAATTCACTAAGAATCACATATCAAGATAACAAGAAGAGATTAAAGATAGAGATCAACACAAGAACTTATACTAGTTCACCTCTCAACAAGAGAAGCTACATCCAGTTCTTCTAATCAAAACTAGATTAGAGTTCCACTATTCACAAAAATTAGTTCTTACAAGCTTTACAACAATCACCCTTTATCAAACCTAGATAAAGAACATAAATCTAAAACCCTATTAGATTCCTAGTGATCAAGACATAGAGAACCCTTCTCTACTCTTTCCCTCTAGAGAAACCCACTTTAGAAAAAGCTTTAAGAACCCTTTGTAATAGTTACAAACAACCAAAAATACAAAAATGAATTTACAAGCAAAGCTAATGGAAATAGACAACCTGATGATCCATTGAATATGAATGAATATGAGTTACCAAACAGGATTGAAATGAAAAACAATTTCAGATCTTCCTCTTTGAATTTTTGGGTCAAGCACTTTAGAACTCAGAGTAACCTTTCTCAATCTCAGAAGGCTTATGAAAACTTTGGAAATTTCATAGAGTTGTAATCTTGTAAGTTTTAGAAAACCCACGAGCTATTTATAACAAACTGATGTAATTGAATGTAATCGATTAAATCGCCTAAGTAATCGATTAAAACTTCATTTGTAATCGATTGAAAACAAATTTAATCGATTAAAATGTTCTTCAATTTTCTGGAAAGGTTATATGAACAAAGTAATTGATTATTTCGACCTGTAATCGATTACTATAGAGATTTATTATTCCATAAATGAACTAAGTAATCGATTATTGATAAATGGTAATCGATTAACACAGTCAAGTCATGTTATGTGTTTATATTGAGTAATCGATTACTTAATGCTGGTAATCGAATATTTTGTTCTTCACAACTCACGTAATAGATTACCAAAATGTGGTAATCAATTAATACAGTGAAAAATAGTTTTTCCAAAATCTTAAACCATGAGCACTTTATTTTGATGCAATCATGAAATCTTAAACCTTTTCACAAACCATGTGCTTTTTTAAAATCATGAATGCAAGTAAATGAATGTTTATGCAATGCAAAGGATCTTAGAATGATTCTCTCCTACATCAAGCAGTTACAAATGCCTTCAATTGAATGGCATGTACAAAGCTAAAACACTAATCATCTTCAGCATGTATCTTGATCCACCTTTATGCTCCCGCTATATCTAACAATCTCCCCTTTTTTGGCTTTGATCATGCTAAACATAAATTGAACATGTTGAACCTTGGAGTTCTTTTAAAAGAGGTGATTTTCAGGAGCTTGTACTAGATAATCTGAAAATGAAATCAGCTTCTTGCCAAGACAAGTGTCAAGCATTCTTTGCATAAACAATTTACATTTATATGTATGTATATGCTCCCCCTATCTTATGTAATTTTACATTGGTTAAGATAAAGAGCAACATGTATATCCCTTTATAGCTTTGATTAAGTTCAGTACTTTAAGTATGTGAGCTATGTTTCCTTAAGACCTTTTATATTTAATATGTTCTTTAAGACTTTTTCTCCCCCTTTTGGCTTATCAAAGACAAAAAATAATATTGATAAGCATGAGATAAGCAATGACAGAACAAATTTCTGCATTAATCAAGAGGGCAGAACAAATGTAACATAATACAAAACATATCAAAGGAAACATATAGAAAGCAGAAACACCATAAGCAAACAATTACGTCAAGCTAATCTAGAGAAGGTCGGAATCTTTGAGAGCCATCCTAGTCTCTATATTTTCTAGCCTAGAAGTAATTTCTTACAAAGAAGATTGTTTCAGCCATATGCTCATGCTGTAGAGCAAGCACAACATCCATCTTCTAAATCATCAATAATTCAAAATGGAGTGTATTGCTGTTGAGCGGGAGCAACTTCAACATCTTCTTCCTCAGCTTCTTCACCTTCATCAGCTCCCTTTTGTGGAGCTTGTTCTCCAGCCATTAGCCACTCATTGGGTGTCTTGATCAAACCAAGCTTATTGAGATGCTTTTCTTTGATGAGGTTGGTGATGTTTGTGGTGTTGTCTACAATCTCATTTGAGACATCAATCTTAAAGTAATCTATGAATCTAGAGATTAACACAACATATGGAAAATGATAACTGA
This sequence comes from Glycine tomentella, assembly GCA_007407185.1. Taxonomy (NCBI): domain Eukaryota; kingdom Viridiplantae; phylum Streptophyta; class Magnoliopsida; order Fabales; family Fabaceae; genus Glycine; species Glycine tomentella. The sequence continues at coordinate 222,656 of PYAF01003460.1, forward strand.
TTAATCTAGAAGCTTTCATCATAGTTTCAATAAAAACAAGAACCCAATTAATTTGAGTTGAGGTCTTCATGCCATATACCAATTGCAAATCATCATCTATGATTTGGGCATGGTTTGTAGACTTGGGGGTAAGGATGTAGGTTATAATGTAATGTAATAACCTATCTTCACCAGTCATATTTCCAACCCCAAGTCTTGTCTTTAGCCTAATTTGGGGATCCAACAATATACCTCTGTATGTGTCAATTTTATTGTAGCCCCTAATTTCTTCATCAAACCTCCTCACTCCAGCATAGGAGATCCTAGCCACAGCAAACCATACTTCCTCATCAATCACCATGGGAACACCGTTCAGTTAAGAACAAAGCACGCCATCCATGATGGCTTTAGCACAGGTGTAAAACACCTTCACCAGTTCTGGGTAAAAGGTACCCTTCATTTCAAGGAATTTTCTCAATCCTTGAGCCTTTAACAGAGTAGGGAATTGAAATCCCTCATTGTTAAACCAGTTATGATCTAAGTACTTGGGAGGCATGACTAGCTTAGTGGCATTGAACTGCGTGTAGTTCATTCTATCAGTTTAATTAGGGAACCAAGAATTCAGTCTATTCTCAGCTGAATTGAAAGGTTCACCAGCCTTTCTTTTACTAGTTTTGGTTCTTTTTGAGGTAGACATGGTGTTTGAGGATAGAAGAATGAATTTCGCAGAGGTTAGGGTTATAGGAAAGAAATAAAGCACAAAAGGTTTGCTCAGTTTTGTACAGAAGAAAGAAATTGGTTCAAGTGTGAATTGATTATCTTAGGAAAGCTGTATATATAGAGTTTTGTAGGTGAAATTTAGTATTTTAAAACCTTGTAATAACTAATTTTTTCTTTCAAGAGGTTTAAATGATACTGACACAAATTCAAATTTGAATTTTAGATAAGATATGTCAGTTACGATTTTTGAAAATTGTGCAGTTTTGCAGAAACGTCATAGATAATCGATTACATAAGCACCGTAATCGATTACTCCAGTGAAAATTTGTTTCAGAAAAAGCTTTATGCAAAAGGTAAATGATTAATTCGATACCATAATCGATTACTCTAGATGTTTTCTATTTCTGGAAGACATTCATACAATAAGTAATTGATTATATTCCTTGTGTAATCAATTACTCCAGGTAAGTGCTTATTTGAAAATGCACTGAAAATACAATGTAATCGATTAATAAGCAGTGCAATCGATTACTCCATAAATTTTTTTATTTTTGTAAATGCATTTTAAGTGACAAGTAATCAATTACATAAGAATGGTAATCGATTACTCCAACGAACTTTTGTATCTAAAAGCCTTTTAAAACACAAATAATCGATTAATAAGTGTAGTAATCGATTACAACAGAGAATTGTGCAGTGTGAATAGTGTTTATCAGCAGAATTTGAATTTCATTCACTTGTGACGCATGGTTAATTTAGATTGCATACATGTAGTCAATCAAATCATAGGCATGCTGTCATATATTAGATTTATCAATAATTCCTAGCATGTTCCTAAGTTCATAGAATCTATCTCTAGATAAGGGTTTGGTAAAAATATCAGCCAATTGATTGTTTGTATCAATACACTCAATTTTGAGATTACCCTTTTGAACATAATCTCTGAGGAAGTGATATCTGATCTCAATGTGTTTTGTCCTTGAGTGCATGACTGGATTCTTTGATAGGTTTATTTCACTTGTGTTGTCACATAGCAGGGGAATTTCTTTCAAATCTACACCAAAATCTTGGATTTGTTGCTTAAGCCACAAACTTTGTACTCAACAACTTCCATCTGCTATGTATTCAGTTTCTGCTGTTGAGAGAGAAACACATGATTGCTTCTTGCAATGCCATAAAATTAATGAGCTTCCCAACAAGTGGCATGTTCCACTGGTGCTTTTCCTATCAAGTTTGCATCCTACAAAATCAAAATCTGCATAGCCAATTAAGTGACGCACCTTTTGGATACTAAAGATCAACTTTTATGGTTGATTTGAGGTATTTGATGATTCTCTTGACAAAAGTGAGGTGTGACTCCTTAGGATTAGCTTGATATCTTGCACACAAGCACACACTCAACATTATATCTGGCCTACTTGTTGTCAAGTATAGTAGAGATCCTATCATTCCCATATATTTTGACTCATCAACCTTCTTTCTCTTTTCATCTGAATCAAGATAGGTTGAGGTTGCCATTGGAGTAGCAACATCTTTGCTTTTGTCCATGCCAAATTTCTTGATCACTTCGAGGCAGTATTTTGATTGGCTGAGAAATGTTCCATTTTGCTTCAATTGAAGTCCAAAAAAGAATATCAATTCTCCCATCATAGACATTTCAAACTCATTCTGCATAGAGATAGGAAATTCATTGCACAAAGAATGATTAGTTGAACCAAATATTATATCATTAACATATACTTGAACCAACAAGATATCATTGGCATGCTTCTTGATAAACAAGGTTTTGTCAACATGTCCTCTTAAGATTGGCTAAGCAAGAAATTACTCAATCTTTCATACCAAGATCTAGGTGCTTGCTTTAATCCATAAAGAGCTTTCTTAAGTTTAAAAACATGATTTGGATATTTGAAATCAACAAATCCTGAGGTTGATCAACATAGATTTCCTCCTCAATATATCCATTAAGAAAACACCTTTTACATCCATTTGAAATAGTCTAAAATCCATTAACCATGCGTAAGCAAGTAATAACCTAATGGCCTCTAACCTTGCTACTGGAGCATAGGTTTCCTCATAGTCAATACCTTCCTCTTGGTTGTAAACTTTTGCAACCAATCTAGCTTTATTTTTGACTATGATGCCACCTTCATCAAGTTTGTTCCTAAAAACCCACTTGGTGCCAATAGGCTTGTAAGAAAAAGATCTAGAAACAAGTACCCAAACTTCATTTCTCTTGAACTGATTAAGTTCATCATGCATATCAAGCATCCAATGCTCATCAAGTAAAGCTTGGCCAATGTTCTTAGGTTCAATTTGATAAACAAAAACCATATTACAGCAGAGATTTCTTAGTGAAGATCTAGTAGATACTCCCTTAGTGACTTCACTAATTATGTTGTCAAGAGAAAGATCTCTTGTAGTTCTCTAATCCTTTGGCTTTTGGATAGATGTTGATTGCTCCATTTCTATAGTTGGTTCTTCTTTTTCCTTTGAACCATTGAGTTGTATATACTCTTCTAATGGACCTGCATCATTTTCATATTTCTTTTCCTCTTTAGAGGGGTTAGATTCATCACAAATAACATGAACTGATTCTTCCATGCATAAAGTTTTTTTTTATTAAAAACTCTATATGTTTTACTTTGTAATGAATATCTAAGGATCTGGCTTCATCAGCATTACCATCAAATTTACCAAGAGATTCTTTACCATTGTTTAATACAAAACACTTGCAGCCAAATGCTATTAAGTGAGATATGTTTGGTTTTCTACCTTTGTATAGTTCGTAAGGAGTTTTCTTCAAAATAGGCCTTATTAGCAATCTATTCAAAGTGTAGCAAACTATACTTACAACATCAGCTCAAAAATGTTTTGGCAAATTTGTCTCATTAAGAGGAGCTCTAGCACCTTCTTCAAGGGATCTATTTTTCCTATCCACAACACCATTTTGCTGAGGTGTTCTTGGAACTGAAAAATTGTGGATGATTCCATTTTCTTCACTGAATTTTTCAAAATGCTCATTTTGGAATTCCCCACCATGATCACTTCTTATTGAGATAATTTTGCTTCCTTTATCATTTTGAACAAGTTTGGCTAATTTTCTGAAAGCAATGAAGGCATCACTCTTGGATCTTAAAAACAAAGTCCATTTGAATCTTGAATAATCATCAACAATTACAAGCTTATTGAAATTACCTCCTAAGCTCATAGTTCTAGAAGGAGCAAACAAATGCATATGAAGCAATTCAAGGGGTCTTGAGGAAGAAGCAACATTTTTATTTTGAAAAGAAATCTTGGTTTGTTTCCCCTTTCGACAAGCATCACATAGTTTGTCCTTTTCTAACCTTAGTTTAGGTAAGCCAATAACTAAATCTTTTCTAATAAGCTTGTTCATGTGATGCATGTTAATGTGACTAGCTCTCTTATGCCATAGCCATGATTCATCAACGTTACTTACTAGGCAATTAGTGTTGTAAAAGAATGCATGTTTTATAGAGAGTAGATAGATATTACCTTTTCTTTTGCCTACATGTATAACCTCATCAGTTTGACCATCACAAATCATACAACAATTGTCATTGAAGGAAACCTTGAATCCTTTATCACATAATTGGCTTATACTTAGGAGATTGTGCTTTAAACCTTCCATATAAAGAACACTTCTGATCTTGGTTTTAAAGTTGTCTCCTGTATTTCCTTCTCAACCTATCTTTCCTTTGTTGTTGTTGCCATAAGTGACAAATCCACCATCTTTTAGAGTCAAATTTGTAAGCATGGACATGTCACCTGTCATGTGTTTAGAGTATCCGCTGTCAAGATACCATAATGATGATTTTGCTCTTAGGCACACCTACAACATTCAAATTAAGTGGCAAAGGAAGGTACCCAATTGAGGTTGGGTCCAAAGGGGTTAGCTATTTTCTTTCTCTTTGGAACCCAAATGCAATCTCCATTAGGCACATAGAATCTCCTAGCATAGCACCTAAGAGATGCGTGACCTTTCGTCATGCAATAGTTATAAATTACAGCTTTTAATGCTCTTTCAAAATGACTCATTTGATTATACCTTGTTTTTGAAACATCTCTTTGATTCTTCTGTTTTGGTGGTACAAACTTGGTTTTTCCAAAAGGTTTTGCTTGATGTTTGTATCCCAAACTAGAAGTATCTCCAGCAGATTTTTGAACACTTACCATTTGATCTAGACTTCATTTTCCTCTATAGAGTCTTTTCAATAGATATACTAAGTAAGAATTTTCAGAAAGCAATAACATGTATTTTTGACCTTGACTCTTTTTGTAATCATCAAACTCTTTTTGTAAAACTTTACATTTGTCTACATTTGATGAAGAGGAGGCACACACACATCCATTAGCTTTTTAGCTCTAAACAAGTTTTTCATTTTATTTTTCAAGTTATAGAGTTCAATTTGCATTCTGCAAGTTTAGTGACATGCCATTTAAGATTACCTTTCAGCTTATTGTTGGATTATGCAATCTTTTGAGCTTCTTCATGCATTTCATGGAAAGAATCAACCATTTGATCAAATTCAGGATTTACCTTTGTTTCAGCATTTGAGAATTCATCATCTTCACTTATTGTAGAAGTGAGGCATACATTAGCTTCTTCATTCTCACTTGATGATTCAGAAGTTGTTGAGTCATTGTCTTCCCATGCTATATAGGCTTTCTTTGGCTTTCCTTTTTTCTTTGCCTTCTTTTCACCTAATTGTTTTTTCAAGAATATAGAACATTCAGATTTAATGTGGTCAGGCTTACCACATTCAAAGCAGGTGAAGTTTGTGTTGTTGTTGTTGTTGTTGTCACTTCTTTTGTTGAACTTTGACAACTTCTTGTTCTTTTTGTTCTTCATGAACTTGCTGAATCTTTTGACTATTAGATTCAAGTTTTCATCATCTTCATCTTCACTTGAGTCTTTTTCTTTTTTCACAGTAGAGGATGTAGCTTTCAAGGCTATGCTTTTGTGTTTACTTATCTGCATCTTCAGCATGTGTTAGTTGAGACATTTCTAATTCATACTCAAGAAGCTTACCAAATAATGCAGCATAGACATCTTGGATAGATCTTTTGATTCCATGATTGCTGTCACTTTTGGTTGCCATGGTCTTGTTAGACACTTCAAGATTTTGATGTTTTAATTCTTCAACATCAAATATCTTCCCAAGACCAAGAAGATGGTTCACAATGTGAGTGAATCTTGTTTGGAGCTGAGATATATTTTTTGTGGTGTTCATCTTGAACATTTTATACTCATGAATCAAGACATGCTTCCTTGATCTTCTGACTTCATCAGTTCCTTCATGAGCGACTTCCAACATCTCCCACATCTCCTTTGCACTTTTACACCTAACAGTTCTAAAGAATTCATTAGAAGAAAGTGCAGAAGTAATCATGTTCTTAGCTTTAAAATCATATTGAACAACTCTCTTTTGTGCATCAGTCATCACATCCCATTCTTTGGGAATCATATCATTACCAACAATTTTCATAAGAACCAAAGGACCTTTTTCTATTGCATTCCAAGCACCTGGGTCATTTGATTGAATGAAAATCTGTATTCTGTTTTTCCGAAAACTGAAATGTTCTTCTTTAAACATTGGAGGACGATTGAGGGAGGAACCCTCTTTGAAGGTAATTTGTGTGGTATTCATTTTCTTTAAAAAAGATAGTGATCTGGAATAACACTCAACAACCTGTTCTGATACCAATTGAAAGCAATGTGAATATACACAATAAACAAGAAGGGGTGAATTGGTTTAAATTTGACCTTTTTAAAATCTTTAGATAATCAGAGTTAAAGGATCTTTATCACAATTAAACCAAGAACGCTTCAATCAATCAAATCACTCAGCCCAAGAAAACAATTTCAAAAACTTCACTTGTTGAGTAATAAAGAATTCACTAAGAATCACATATTAAGATAGCTAGAAGAGATTAAAAGAAAGTAATCAACACAAGAACTTATACTGGTTCACCTCTCAACAAGAGAAACTACATTCAATTTCTTCTAATCAAAACTAGATTAGAGTTCCACTATTCACAAATTTTAGTTCTTACAAGCTTTACAACAATCACCCTTTATCAAACCTAGAAAAAGAACAGAAATCTAAAACCATATTAGACTCCTAGTGATCAAGACATAGAGAACCCTTCTCTACTCTTCCCTATAGAGAAACTCACTCTAGAAAATGCTTCAAGAATCCTTTGCAATAGTTACAAACAACCAAAAATACAAAAACAATTTACAAGCAAAGCTAATGAAGAGAGACAACCTGATGATCCAATGAATATGAATGAATATGATTTACCAATTAGAGTTGAAATGAAAAAAAAAATCAGAACTTCCACTCCAAATGCTTCTTTGATGTCTTGCCCAACAAATCTTTCAATATACCATGAAGATTTGAATTTGTGGGACAAGAACTTTAGAACTCAGAATATTCTTTCTCACTTTCAGAAGGCTTTTGAAAACTTTTAAAATTTCGTAGAGTAATGTGTTGTAAGTTTCAGAAAAATTATTAGCTATTTATAAAAAACAGTTATTAACTGAATGTAATCGATTAAATTGCCAATGTAATTGATTAAAATTACAAATGTAATCGATTATAAACAAATTAAATCGATTAAAATGTTCTTCAGTTTTCTAAAAAGAATATATGAACAAAGTAATCGATTATTTTGACCTATAATCAATTACAATAGGGATTCTCTTTTTCATAAATGAACTAAGTAATCGATTACAAGTAAATTGTAATCAATTAACACAGTCATGTCTTGTTCTATGTTTGGACTAAGTAATCGATTACAAGCAAACGGTAATCAATTAACACAGTCATGTCTTATTCTGTTTTTGAACTAAGTAATCGATTATAAGAAAATGTTAATCGATTAAAATGTTCTTCAAGGCTCAAGTAATAGATTACCAATATGTGGTAATCGATTAACATAGTGAAAAATAGTTTTTCCAAAAACTTGAAACCATGAACACTTTTGTTTTGATGCAATTATGAAATCTTTAAACCTTTTCTCAAATCATGTATACATGCTAATGATCATGTTTATGTAATGCAAGGATCATAAGATGAGGCTCTTAAACAACTTAACAAATTACAAATGTCTTCAATTGAATGACATGTAAAAAGATAAAATCTAATTAAGGCACAAGACTTTATCTTTATCTTGATCCTCTTCTTCCAGCTCCCCCTGTATCTAACAAAACCTTGGGTTTGTCAAGCCCTTGGAGATGCGAGACTCACAAAGGGAAGACCTTAGGTTTGACGAGCCTTTGGAGATGTGAGACTCACCAAGGGCGGACCTTGGGTTTGATGAGCCTTTGGAGATGCGAGACTCGCCAAGGGCTGACCTTGGGTTTGACGAGCCTTTCAAGAATCAACCAGTGACGCATCCATCTTGGATTTTGTCGAGGTTCACCAAGGGCGGACCTTGGTTTGATGAGCCTTTGGAGAATCGACCAGTGACGCGTCTGTCCTGGGTTTTGTCGAGGCTCACCAAGGGCGGACCTTGGGTTTGACGAGAATGACTATTTTATTAGAGAATGAAAATGATTAATATCAACTATCAGATTAAAACAAAAGGTCAAGATTAAAATATTTTAAATCAAATTAAAATTTTATTTAACTATAAAATCTCTAAAATATTTACCAATTGAAAATCAAATATCTTAAAGATTTAATTTGTTCTTTATTGGAAAAAATTAATTTATGTCAAGATCGTCACCACCACCACCGTGATCACGACCAACATGATCATCATCAGCAGTGATGTTGGTGGCAACAACAATGGTCAAGTCAGCCATAATGATGGTGGTGGTAGCAATTGACAATCATGGTGGTGGTTGCAGTGGCGACCATGAAAGTTGTGACGAAGACGGTGGTGGTGGTCATGTTTGGGATATTTTAGGATGACATAAATGAAATATTTAAGATATTTGATTTTCTATTTGGTAAATATTTTAGAGGTTTTATGGTTAAATAAAATTTTAATTTGAATTTAAGATATTTTAATCTTGACCTTTCATTTAACGATTGAGATTGGCCATTCTCACATAAGATGCTCATTCTCATATGATATTTCCAATTAAAACAAATATTAAATTTACACTTGATAAGTCAACATGGTCTATTGGAAGCAATATCGACTCGAGGCTACTCTTCCGGGGTAAATATTAACTTCACGCGTTAAGGACACGTGGCACATAACATATACAAAAGAAGATTGATTTATAGATTACATGCCAACTACAAGATCAAGAGGTCGAATTAAGTAAGAAATGCTCTAATGGAAAGTCTCCTTTAGGCACAACCAATTTAAACCTCAAAATAGGATATTTAAAGCAAATACTTGTACAAGCCACATGGAAGATAGCGTCACACAGGCATACACTATAAATATGTATCTTGTAATCATATTTGGTAACTAACTAACAAATGAACATACAACACAACTCGTTTACGAGTATTATCAAATTCTCTCTTGCTCTCCCCTCTAATTCTCTCCTACTCTTTCAATTTATCCAACATTGCACAAGCCAAATTACACTACATGTCCAACACCATAACACCATACTCTTGGTGTAACTTGATCCCTCCTCTCTCTCTCTCTCTCTTTATACAAGTAACATCCTCAAAATTATATTATGAGTTATATTTATGATTTAATTATGGAAGTAGGATGAGAGTTGGATACAAGAAGAATAGGATAAATTTTATTTGAACATAAGCTGCCCAAAACTTCCATTTCTGCCCCCTGAATTAAGAAATTTATTTCTCTCTCAATTATTATCCAAATTTAGTGTATGATATATGGAATTAAATATCTAGATGTCTACTACAACATATAAAAATTTCAGATAAATATAGTTTGTGTATTGCTTGCAGTAATTAAAACATTAAGAGATGTCAGTGTGGAATTTCTCAGCTAGCTTGCTGGCAGTTTTGAAGTCTAGATTAAAAATGTTATAGCCAGAGTTTTATAACTCCAAATAATGCATATGATACCTTGTTAGAAATATTAGGAAGTCTAGTTGAACATACTAGAAGATGAGAATTTTTGGACTAGTATATTGGTACAGAATAAACAATGAGTGAATCCCATCTAGTTAAGTGTTTCTAGCCTTTTGGACCTTTTGGATTGGGCACAACTTGTAACTCTTGGAATTTTGGCCAAAGGAATCAAATATTCAGCTCAAATTTGGACTATTCAAAAGTGGATTCACATGCAATAGCCACAGAATAAGCATAGCTAAGTGAACTGATAGGAAGAAAAGTTTGGTAAACCAAAGTGAATGGTAAGTCAATGAAGATAAGCTTTTTGAACCAACCTTTCTAGGTGGCCTTCAAGGTGGAAAGCAAGCATTAAATGAGGGAATCTTGCAAATCAAAATCTAGTTTCAGTCAAATATTTTAGAACCAATCACAATTAGTCATTTGTACCACATAACCACATGGTCATTAATGAAGGAAATCTTTCCTTAAAACATAAAGAAAATTGGTGCAACAATGATACTTGCCTATTGTTGTGTATTTAGCCATGTGTGTAGTTGGAGAAAATTGAGCAAAGGATGTGAACATCCCCAACCAAGTTCCACGTAGCATATCCAGCTGCCCAAGTTAATAAATTAGAGAATCTTGACCAAGAAAAAGATAAGGTTTAGAATAATATCTTCTAAAGTAATAATTACTTAAGTTATAACTAAACTAACTACTAACTAAAGATGAAACCTAACTAAACCCTTTCCATTCTAACTAATTAAGTTAATATAAATAGCTAGGGGTGTTGGAAAATTTTGCACGTAGGAATTGCTAGCTTCACACCTCCAAGGCTATTTGCTTCCTTGCACCAAGCTTTTTCACTTCTTACTTTCTTTTGCTTGCTCATAACCGTGGCTTGTCTCTACTACCCTACAAATCAAATTTTATTTTTCAAGACTTCAATTCTTAGAGGATTTTCCCAAGGAAGGCAGCCTTTACTCCATTCCTCTTCAAGAATCAAAACTCACTTAAGGTAGGCTAGGCTTCAATCTTTAGTTGAGAAATTATTTGAACTAATTTACATGTGTAAATGTACAAATTTATGACTACTATTTAGGCTGGAATTTCATGTCATTTGAAGGTTATTTTATGATGTAAAAATGTTGATTTAAACCATAGGATAGGTGATGATTTATAGGCTGAAATATTAGTGATGTTTAGAGTTACATTTGATGATCTTTGGAAGTGATTTTGATGACATTTGGGCTGTTTGTTCATATTTTTATTATGGGACTGTTTTGAATTAATTTCTAGAAGTAGAGGTTGAATGGTATGTAGTTAAATAGTTCAAATGCTTGAGTGATTAAATTTTGAGAATGAAGTTGATGGACTCCTAAACTGATTCAAGTCCTATTTGCCCCGATCTTCCTTGCAATGGAATCAATTCTTCAATTGAAAGAAAAACAGAGTATGTAGTTCTCTGTTTTCAAGACAGCTTTTATATTTTGTGATTGAAGAAATGGGTTAATGGAAGAAGATTAGAAACGGATTTGGATTGACACCATGGAATAGGAATTCCAATAAGTCTTGCAAGAATCACCACAATAGCTCAGAAGCTATTGATAAGAAACAAGAAGTTCTAAACTAAGAACAAGGGAGAAAATTTTAACCTAACACACACAAAGTGCATTCAATTTTCATTTAATCAAAAAGGTCCTTACAATTCTGTTGAAATGTAGCTTATATAGGCCACGAAACTATAAGCTAATGAAATGTAAATGCGTCCTAAATGAAATACAAATGTAGCTTCCAAGGAAAGTCATCCAACAACTACTTAAAACTGAAAATTAGCGCTTCTGCAGCAAAAACTATAATAATCGATTATTTCGTAATGGTAATCGATTATTTGGAATCAAATAATCGATTACTAGATCTTGGTAATCGATTATTTTGTTCATATCAGACCTGGAAACTGATTCAAGAACAAAGTAATCGATTATGTTACCAAATAATCGATTATCACAGGGACTCTCACTTCTATGTAATCGATTACATGTCTTGGTAATCGATTATCTTGCTCATATTCATCCTGGAAACTAATATATGGCCAAAATAATCGATTAATTCGACATGTAATCGATTAAAATAGAGTTATTTGCATTTTTCAGACTGATTTAATCGATTACAGGTATCAGAAGATGCTTTTAATCTGTTATAGGATGCTTTTAATCAATTACAACAGACAACACTCCTTTTGTGTTTTCACTACTTTTATGGGCTTCTTCTTGCTTTTCCAAGAGATACAAGTTGGATTGAATATGATCTTGAAGTATTTGAGCCCTAGCCCTTGTCATTGGCCCTTTAATCACCAAAGGAAGTTCTTCCATGTGCAATTCCAAGTCTTCCTCCTCTTGG
>PYAF01003460.1:240228-267171 GCA_007407185.1 Glycine tomentella
AACAGACAACACTCCTTTTGTGTTTTCACTACTTTTATGGGCTTCTTCTTGCTTTTCCAAGAGATACAAGTTGGATTGAATATGATCTTGAAGTATTTGAGCCCTAGCCCTTGTCATTGGCCCTTTAATCACCAAAGGAAGTTCTTCCATGTGCAATTCCAAGTCTTCCTCCTCTTGGCTTGGTTTTAGGATTGTATCAAAAGTAGTAAGGTGGTAAGTGAAAGGAGATTAAGATGCATGCTAGGTTATAATCTTTTCTTGTAAAGGTTTAAAGGAATTAGAAATTATTTGAAAAATATATTGTGGTTATTAGTTAGATTTCTAACATGATTTTTGTAGCTTAAGGATACTCAATGGTCATGCCTAAGTTGGTAATGATCTTACTTAAATAAGGTATAGTGGTTTAACCATACTTGTGGTACGTATGAGGTTATGATAACAATATTTTTCCATAAGGTGGTATGTATTTTGCTTATGGATTTTATTATGAATGGATTTTGATTGATGATATGTTGATTTATATTTCCAAGTCCAGTACGAGATTTGTGAAACAAAATTTGATACTACATACAATACGATATGTAGTGACCAAGTGCAAATACATGGAATAAATTATGCAAGTTTACGTAAGACAATCGCAGCATCTACATCCAGTACGAGGTGTAGCTACATACAGTACGATATGTAGAGTCCATGTGCACCCTGGAAAAATTCATTTCATGCATTCATATAGTTTGCATAATTATTTTATGATGATTTACTAACGTACTAACATGTTTGGTGGTTTAGTTTTGCCTACTAAGAAATTTCATTTCTCACTAGATTTTTTTCATTTTTTTATAGATGGCAACAATGATCAATTTTCTTGAGGCACTGAGTTGGTGGTGGTATAAGGGATGAAGATAGAAGCTGTTATATTTTTACCATGCACCACGTTATTCGCGTTTATGTATATTTAGAACCCATTTTCCTGTATCAGTCCTTAGTAACTATGGTTATGTACGATGAACTGTGTGACCTGTAATGATAGGTGAAGTAACAATAACTACCATATGTTTAATCGGTTTACCACCTATACACTTAAACCAATTCTAAACTTTTACTTTTATACATTGCTTAAAAATAAAAAAAATTATCTAACTATTCTTTAAAAAAAATTAACCCAAATAAAAATATAATATCTAGAATAATTTTAGGTCGTTACAATACACACACACACATATGCAAAGATAGTAAAAGAAACGTTGCAGGATGCGAGTGAGATTTGGTAGATAGCCACATCATAGTTTGAGTGTGAATGTTAAAAGTCTTTTTGTGTTTGTTTGACGAAGTGAGAAGGCTCACTCTTACATTTTGTTTAGGATGAGATGGTGGGTAGGGAGCCAACGTTCCATCTCAAGGTTGAGTGTGCTTGAGGTAGGTGGATTCCCGGCATGGTCAAAGGAGTATATCATTTCAAGGGTATCTGTGCTATACATTGATGCCTATAACTGACCCTGGGATGATCGAGAAGGACTCTGGGACAAAAGAGTAATCAGATGATTCTCCCTAGGGATCCTATTGATGGGATTCCTCTAATGGTGACTTTGGACTTGTACCTTTTGTGTATCTCCCACATGGGGTTGGTGAAAACAATAGGAATACCCACAATAACCAAGAGGGAGGTGAATTGGTTAATACTTTACCTTTTAAAAATTTATTTATTAAATCAGAGTTAAAGAATCTTAATCACTTTTAAATCAATAATGCTTCTAATCAATCAAATCACTCAGCTCAAGAAATCAATTGCTCGAAACAGGACTTGTTGAGTAATGATAATGAAACCAAGAACAAATGAACAATATAACTAGTAGAGATTAAGGAATAGAAAATCAACACAAGAATATATACTAGTTCACTTCTCAAGAGAAGCTACATCCAGTTTCTTCTAATCAACACTAGATTAGAGTTCTACTATTATAAATTTCAGTTCTTACAAGCTTTACAACAATCTCTCTTTATCAACCCTAGATAAAGAATAGAAATCTAAAACCCTATTAGACCCCTAGTAATCAAGAACCAGAGAACACTACTCTGTTCTTCACTAGAGAACTCTACTCTGACATAAGCTTCAAAGAACTCTTTACACTAGCTTCAAATAACCAAAATTACAAAAACAAGTTTACAACCAGAGATAATTGAGAGATACAACCTGAGGATCTAATGAATATGAATGCATGTGGTTTACCAATCAGAGTTGAATTGTAGGAAAAGAATTTCAGAACATGCTCTCCAAAACTTCTTTGAGAACTCTTTCCCAAGAAATCATTCAATACCCATGAAGATTAAAGAGTGTGACAAGAACTTAGTTAACTCAGAAAATCACTTTCTAACTTTGTGAATGCTTGTGTGTATTCAGAAAATTCAAAGTATTCAAGTTAAGTTTCAAGACAAGCCTTTATCCTATTTATAACAGCTTTTTGTAACATACTGTAATCGATTACAATGCGCCACATAATCGATTAAAATGGCTTATGTAATCGATTAAGTTGTCACTTAATCGATTAAAGTGTTCAAAGCTTCATTTTGGGCTTTACAACGAACAAAATAATCGATTAATCCGAGTTGTAATCGATTAAAGCAGCAAAGTATTGTTTTCTTTTTGGCTTAAGTAATTAATTACAATGAATGGTAATCGATTAAAGAAGCACATCATGTTTTTCTAAATAAGCCTATGTAATCGATTAAAGCGGCAATGCATAACTTTCATTTTACACTATGTAATCGATTACAAGAGTCATGTAATTGATTAATTTGTTCTTCAAAGCTTTTCCATATTTAAAACGAAGCAAATAATCGATTAAATCGCTGTGTAATCGATTAAAACAGTAAGATTACATTTTTCCAAAAACATTAATCATTACTTATTGATTTTTCTTAAAAACATGAATAGCTTTGATACTTTTAAATGAAAAACATGTGAGCATGTTAATGATTATATGTATGCAATGCAAGGGTCAAAATATTGCTTCTCTCATACACTTAATTTTGAATTACAATCTTCAAGGCATGTGAAAAAGCTCAAAACTTCCTTCTGAGGCACAAGCTTCATCTTCTTGTTGCTCCCTCTTATCCAACAATCTCCCCTTTTGGCTTTGAACATGCCAAATATTGATTGAACACATGTTTAATTTTTGAAGTGCTTTGAGAGATGTAAGATAGAAGACTTAAACTTGTTATCCTGAAATCAAATCAGCCTCTTTGCTAAGAACAAGTGTTAAGAGATATGCTTACATAAACTTTGATCATTTTCTTCATTAAGTTTGCTCCCCCTGACTTAGATAACTTCATTAGTTCTTAATTTGTAAAAACAAAATAGAAGAGCAAAACAAAGTTTTCTCTTTAGTTATCAATCAATCATTTTTTCACCCCCTATTTGGCTTATCAAAGACAAAAGGTAGCAAAGAAAACAATGAGAAGTAGAAATTGAAATTTCATTAAAGACAAAAATAATACATTAATCAGAGAAAAAGAAACCAAAGTAAAGTAGCAACAAAGAACAGGAAAGAAAACATAAGGAACCTAAGCTAATTTATCAAAATCATCAAGTACAAGCCTAGCTTCTATGTTTTCTAGCCTAGATTTCATCTCTTCCATAGATGAATTAGTTTCAGCCCTGTGCTGATAGTGTAGGGACAATAAAGCATCCATCTTTTGAATCATGAGTGATTCAAAAGGACTGTAAGATGGTTGAGCAGGGCCTTCATCTTTTGCCTCTTCATCAACTTCTTCTTCATTTCCAGCAGTAGGGATTTGTTGCCCAGCCATTTGCCATCCATAAGGAGTCTTGACCATCCCAAGCTTGGTAAGATGTTTCTCTTAGAGGTTTTAACTATCTTAGATATGGACAGAAGTAGACACTAAATGACAGAGTAACTAGACTCAGGAAAAGAATAGAAAAGCACAAGAAGGCTTAAAGAAGAAGAAGGGAATGGTGTGATCTTCCCTTTCACCAAAAGCTGTATTTATAGATGTTTTTGGGCTCCAAAGTTTTGAAATTTGAAAGAAAAATTGTCATTTCCAATTAACCCACAGTCATAAAAGCTCAAATTTTTCAAATTTTTGAATTTGGTAGCAGTTGGACAGTTACAATTTTTTTAAAAAAAAACTGTCAGATTTTGCAGTAACTTCAGGAATAATCGATTATATGCTTATGTAATCGATCAATTCGTAAGCAAAATCAGTTTCTGCAGAATCTGTAATCGATTATTTTGACAAGTAATCGATTATTTCAGTGAGATTCAGTTGAGGAAGATGAAGTGTAATCGATTACAATAAGTGGTAATCGATTATTACAGTGAGATTTTGATATAAAATGGATTTTAAGCTTGTGTAATCGATTAATTCGAAATTTGGATTTTGAAACAATTTTGAAGGAAGAATAATCGATTATTTCTATTCTGTAATCGATTACATCAGTACAAAACTTACTCAAAAAGGCTATTTAAGTTCATTTAATTGATTATCCCGTAGCTTAATCGATTATTACAGTGAATTTATCATTATGAACAGTAATTTATGCAGCAATCTCGAATTTGCATTTATTTGAAATGAATGGCCAACAAATGATATGTTATCATGTAGATGAGCACTCAACCAGCATGTTAACATACACTAGATTCATTTAGAATTCCTAGCATGTTTCTAAGTCTATATAATCTATCTATAGCTAAAGGTTTAGTAAACATATCAGCCAATTGATTGTGAGTATCAATAAAGTCAATTTTGATGTTACCTTTTTGGATGTGATCTCTAAGAAAATAATGTCTTATCTCAATGTGTTTGGTCCTTGAGTGCATTATTGGATTCTTGGAAATGTTGATAGCACTTGTGTTGTCATATAGTAGAGGTATTTCTTTTAATTCTACACTAAAATCTTGCAATTGTTGCTTTAGCCAAAGGTTTTGAGCACAACAACTTCCAGCAAAGATGTACTCAGCTTCAGCTGTTGATAAAGCAACACAAGATTGTTTCTTGCAATGCCATGAGATCAGTGAACTTCCTAGTAGATGACAAGTTCCACTAGTGTTTTTTCTATCCAACTTACACCCTGCAAAGTCAGAATCAGAATAACCAACTAAATTAAGTGATGCATCTTTAGGATACCAAAGACCAACTTTTGGTGTTGATTTGAGATATTTGAGGATTCTTTTGACTGCAGTGAGGTGTGATTCTTTGGGATTTGCTTGATATCTTGCACACAAACACACACTTAACATGATATCTGGTATACTAGTTGTCAAATATAGTAAAGATCCAATCATTCCTCTAAATTTTGACTCCTCAACCTTCTTTCCTTTTTCATCTGAATCAAGATAGGTTAATGTTGCCATTGGAGTTGCAACATCTTTGCTTTTCTCTATTTCAAATTTTTTGATCATTTCAAGGCAACACTTGGTTTGATTTAGAAACGTTCCATTCTTCATTTGGTTCACTTGAAGTCCAAGAAAAAATGTTAATTCTCCCATCATTGACATTTCAAACTCATTTTGCATAGAGATAGAAAATTCTTTGCACAATAATTGATTAGTTGAACAAAAAATTATATCATCAACATATACTTGAACCAATAAGATATCATTTCTTTGCCTTTTGATGAACAAGGTTTTATCAACATGTCCTCTTGTGAAAGATTGTTCAAGCAGAAAAATTTGCTTAATCTTTCATACCAAGACCTTGGAGCTTGTTTTAAACCATAAAGAGCTTTCTTAAGTTTAAAAACATGGTTTAGATGTTTGAAATCAGCAAAACCAAAAGGTTGCTCCACATAGATTTCCTCCTCAATATAGTCGTTTAAGAAAGCAATTTTAACATCCATTTGAAAAAGTTTAAAATTCATTAAACATGCATATGCAAGTAATAACCTAATGGCTTCCAATCTTGCAACTGGTGCATAGGTTTCCTCATAGTAAATGCCTTCCTCTTGGTTGTAACCTTTTGCAACCAATCTAGCTTTGTTCCTGACTATGATTCCACTCTCATCAAGTTTGTTTCTAAAAACTCATTCTAAAAACTCATTTAGTGCCAATAGGCTTGAGAGAAGGAGGTCTAAGGACAAGTTCCCAAACTTCATTTCTCTTGAATTGATTCAATTCATCATGCATGGCATGAATCCAATGTTCATCAATTAAGGCTTGATCAATATTCTTAGGTTCTATTTGTGAAACAAAAGCCATATTACGGCAGAGATTTCTCAATGATGATATAATAAATACTCCATTTGAAACTTCACCAATTATATTGTCAAGGGAGAGATCTCTTGTAGTTCTCCAACCTTTTGGCTCTTGGACTAGTGTTGATTGTTTTGTTTCAACAATTGGTTCTTCCTTTTCTTTATTCATTGATTCATTAAATTGAATAAACTCCTCCAAAGGACCTGCATCAATATCACACTTCTTTTCCTCTTTAGAAGGGTTAGATTCATCACAAATAATATGAACTGACTCTTCTATGCATAAGGTTCTTTTATTGAAAACTCTATATGCTTTGCTATGTAATGAATATCCAAGGAAAATGGCTTCATCAGCTTTAGCATCAAATCTTCCTAGTGATTCTTTACTATTATTCAACACAAAACACTTGCAGCCAAATGCTCTCAAATGAGAAATGTTTGGTTTTCTACCTTTGTATAGTTGATAAGGAGTTTTCTTCAAAATAGGCCTTATTAATAGTCTATTCAAAGTGTAGCAAACTGTACTTACAGCATCAGCCCAAAAATGTTTAGGCAAATTTGTCTCATTAGGAAGTGTTCTTGCACCTTCTTCAAGGGATCTATTTTTCCTTTCCACAACACCATTTTGTTGGAGTGTTCTTGGAGTTGAAAATTTGTGGTTAATTCCATTACCTTCACAGAATTTTTCAAAATTTTCATTTTGGAATTCTCCATCATAATTACTTCTTATTGAGATAATTTTGCTTCCCTTTTTATTTTGAGCAAGTTTGGCCAATTTTCTGAAAGCATTGAAAGCATCACTCTTGGATTTCAAAAACAAAATCCATGTTAACCTAGAATAATCATCAACAATGACAAGCCCATAGTAATTACCTCCTAAACTCATAGTTCTAGAATGACCAAATAAATCTATGTGAAGTAATTCAAGAGGTCTCGAAGTAGAAACAACATTTTTACTTTGAAAGGAATTTTTTGTTTGTTTCCCCTTTTGACAAGCATCACATAATTTATCATTTTCAAACTTGAGTTTGGGTAAGCCAATGACTAAATCCTTTTTAATAGCTTGTTCATATGATACATGTTAATGTGACTTGCCCTTCTATACTATAGCTAAGATTCATCAATTTTTCTTATTAAACAAGAAGTGTTGTGAAAGAATACATGATCTATGGAAAGTAAATAGATGTTACATTTTTTTTTACCTATATGAATCACCTCACCATTTTTCCCATCACATATCATGCAGCAATTGTCATTAAATAACACTTTGAACCCTTTATCACAAAGTTGGCTTATACTAAGGAGATTGTTCTTTAAACCTTCCACATAAAGAACATTTCTGATTTTGGTTTTAAAGTTGTCTCCTATATTTCCTTCTCCAATTATCTTCCCTTTGTTGTTGTCTCCATAGGTGACAAATCTACCATCTTAAGAGCCAAATTTGGGAGAATTCATATGTCACCGGTCATATGTCTAGAGCATCCACTATCAAGATACCATAATGATGATCTTGCTCTTAGACATACCTGCAAAATTCAAATCAATTTTCAAAGGAAGGTACCCAATTGAGGTTGGGTCCATAGGGGTTAGCTACTTTCTTCTTCTTTTGCACCCAAATACATTATCCATTAGGCACATAGTATTTTCTAGCAGAGCATTTATAAGATGTATGTCCTTTCATCATACAATAGTTGCATGTTACAGATTTTAATGAATTCCTTAAGTAAGTATTTTGATTGATCTTTTAATCATAGAAATTCTTTTGATTCTTCTGTTTTGGTGGTACAAATATAGTTTTGCCAAAAGACAGAGCCTTGTTTGTAACCCAAAACAGAAGTTGTATCTCCAGCATATTTCTGTACATTTATCATTTCAGCTAAGTTGCATCTACCTTTGTAAAGCTTTCTTAAAAGATCAATTAAATCACTATTCTTGGATAAAAGTAACATGTACTTTTCTCCTTGACTTCTTTTGTAATCATCAAAATCCTTTTGCAACATATTGTATTTGTCAACATTAGATGAAGTAGAAGCACATACACATCCATTCATTTTGTAACTTAAAACAAGTTTTTCATTTTCTTCTTTCAGGTTACAAATTTCAGTTTGCAATTCTATAATTTTTGTGATGTGTCATCTAAGATTTCCTTTTAGCTTATTATTTGATTTTGTAAGCTTTTGGGCCTCTTCATGCATTTCTTGAAAAACATCAATAACTTGATCAAGTTTAGAACTTACCTCAGTTTAAGCAATTGAGAAATCATCATCTTCATTAATTGTGGAAGTAAAACACATATTTGCTTCTTCATTTTCAGTTGATGATTCAGAAGTTGTTGACTCATTATCTTCCCAAGCTATATAGGCTCTCTTAGGCTTTCCTTCTTTCTTTATCTTGTTTTCACCTTGTTGTTTTTTCAAAAAAATAGAGCATTCAGATTTAATGTGGCCAAACTTACCACATTCAAAGCAAGTGAAGTTGTTGTCACTCTTTTTGTTGCTGTTGTTGTTGTTGTTGTTGTTGTTCTTTGTGAACTTTCTATTCTTGTTTCCTCTTAAAAACTTGCTGAACTTTTTGACAATTAAATTCATGTTGTCCTCTTCATCTTCTTCACTTGTGTCTTCCATCTTTTCCACCTTTGAGGATGCAGCTTTCAAGGCTATGCTTTTGTGTTTCTTTTTGCATCTTCTGCATTGGTTAGTTGTGACATTTGAAGTTCATACTCAAAAAGTTTACCAAACAGTGCAGCCATGGACATTTTAGATAGATCTTTTGATTCTTTGATTGTTGTCACCTTTGGTTGCCATGGTCTTGTGAGACACTTCAAGATTTTAATATTCAACTCTTCAGCATCAAAGATCTTTCCAAGACCAAGAAGATGATTTACTATGTGAGTGAATCTTGTTTGAAGCTGAGATATGTTTTCTGTGGGGTTCATCTTGAACATTTCATACTCATGTATTAAGGCATGATTTCTTGATCTTCTTACTTCATCTGTACCTTCATGAGTTATTTCCAACATCTCCTTTACATTTTTGCACCTAACAGTTCTAAAGAATTCATCAGAGGAAAGTGCAGAAGTAATCATATTCTTAGCTTTAAAATCATATTGAACAACTTTCTTTTCAGCATCTGTCATTTCATCCCATTCTTTGGGAATCATATCATTACCAACAATTTTTATAGGAATCTTAGGACCTTTTTCCATTGCATTCCAAGCACCTGGGTCATTTGATTGAATAAAGATTTTCATTCTATTTTTCCAAAAACTGAAGTGCTCTCCTTCAAACATCGAAGGACGATTAAGGGAGGCACCTTCCTTGAAGGTAATTTGTGTGATATTCATTTTTTTAAAGAAAGATAGTGATATTGAATAACACTCAATAACTTGCTCTTGATACCAATTGAAAACAATAAGAATACCCACAATAACCAAGAGGGGGGGTGAATTGGTTAATACTTGACCTTTTAAAAATTTATTTATTAAATTAGAGTTAAAGGATCTTAATCACTTTTAAACCAATAATGCTTCTAATCAATCAAATCACTCAGCTCAAGAAATCAATTGCTCAAAATAAGACTTGTTGAGTAATGATAATGAAACCAAGAACAAATGAACAAGATAACTAGTAGAGATTAAGGAATAGAAAATCAACACAAGAATATATATTGGTTCACTACTCAAGAGAAGCTACATCCAGTGTCTTCTAATCAACACTAGATTAGAGTTCCACTATTATAAATTTCAATTCTTACAAGCTTTACAACAATCTCTCTTTATCAACCCTAGATAAAGAATAGAAATCTAAAACCCTTTTAAACTCCTAATAATCAAGAACCAGAGAACACTACTTTGTTCTTCACTAGAGAACTCAACTCTAGCACAAGCTTCGAAGAACTCTTTACAATAGCTTCAAATAATCAAAATTACAAAAACAAGTTTACAACCAGAGATAATGGAGAGAAACAACATGAGGATCCAATGAATATGAATGCATGTGGTTTACCAATCAGAGTTGAGTTGTAGAAAAAGAATTTCTCAACATGCTCTCCAAAACTTCTTTGAGAACTCTTGCCCAAGAAATCATTCAATACCCATGAAGATTAAAGAGTGTGACAAGAACTTAGTTAACCCAGAAAATCACTTTCTAACTTTGTGAAGGTTTGTGTGTATTCAAAAATTTGAAGTATTCAAGTCAAGCCTTTATCCTATTTATAACAGCTTTTTGTAACAGACTGTAATCTATTACAACACGCCACATAATCGATTAAAATGGCTTATGTAATCAATTAAGTTGTCACTTAATCGATTAAAGTGTTCAAAGCTTCATTTTGGGTTTTACAACGAACAAAATAATCAATTAATCTGAGCTGTAATCGATTAAAGCAGCAAAGTATTGTTTTCTTTTTGGCTTAAGTAATCGATTACAATGAATGGTAATCGATTAAAGCAGCAATGCATAACTTTTATTTTACACTATGTAATCGATTACAAGAGTCATGTAATTGATTAATTTGTTCTTCAAAGCTTTTCTAGATTTAAAACGAAGCAAATAATTGATTAAACCGTTGTGTAATCGATTAAAACAGTAAGATTACATTTTTCCAAAAATATTAATCATTACTTATTGATTTCTCTTAAAACATGAATAGCTTTGATACTTTTAAATGCAAAACATATGATCATGTTAATGATTATATGTATGCAATGCAAGGGACAAAAGATTACTTCTCTCATACACTTAATTTTGAATTACAATCTTCAAGACATGTGAAAAAGCTCAAAACTTCCTTCTGAAGCACAAGCTTCATCTTCTTGTTGCTCCCCTATATCCAACAATTGGTTGTTAGAGATGACTATTTTTAGTCCTTGTTCTGTTATATGTATTTGATCTAGGTAGGCCCAGGCTGCAGTATTTTTGTTATGTATATCTTTTTGTAATTTATTTGGTCATCATATACAATTGTATATTAAGGTTGTACTATTACCTTTTCTTAGGGAAACACTTATTTATGCATATTTATATATAGTAATTTAGATATTTTTCATCTCATTTATCTCGCTTTAATTATTTAAAGAAGTACGCTTGTAAGAGAAACTACATTACACTTTCTTTTCAAAAATATGAGTGAAATGTTTTATTTGAAAATAATATGAACAACACACAAAAACCAAAAGGGAGGTGAATTGGTTGATTATGGACAATTAAAAATTGTTAAACAATCAGAGTTAACAAGATCGTATCACAAAACAATCCAAGAAAGCTTTCAACCAATCAAACACCACTGCTCAAAAAATGCAATCAACAAAAACAACTTTTACTGTTAAATAAGAAATGTTGCACCAATGAATAACAAATTATAACAAGAAAAGATTTGAAAGAAGTAGTCAATATAAGGACTGATTTACTTCTCACCCTTGAGAAGTTACATCCAGTTCTTCCAACCACAAAGGTTAGAGTTCCACTAATAACAAATTGTTCTTACAAGCTTATTACACAACCACTCTTAATCATACCTAGATTAAGAACGAGACTTCTAATACACTTAGAATCTCTGTGATCAAGAAATAGAGAACACCTATCCCTACTCTTTCCTCTAGGAACACGTATCCTAGAAAAGCCTTAAGAAACCTATGTTATTAATACACAAAAAGAAATTCAAAAGAATCCACAACAAAGTATAACGAAAGAAACCACCTTATGATCTAGTAATGATGTAAGCAAATGATTTACTAGACTTGAATTAAAAGGTGGAAGAAGCTACTTCAAAACTTTCTTTTCACAACTTCTTTTAAAAGTTTGCTCAAGAAGAAACCCTCTTTTGAAATCTTTGAATCTTGAGGATTTGTGGGACTTAACAAAGTTTAACACTTGAAATCTTTTCTTATTTTAGAAAGCTAATGAAAATACTTTGTAATTTTGTTCTTCTATTTCAAAATACCTAACAACTATTTATAGAAAATTGTTGTAACTGTCAATAATCGATTATTCACTACTATAATCGATTAAATTCACTTATGTAATCGATTATATCATCATTTAATCGATTAAAATGTTCTTAAACTTTCTGAAAAAGATTTATGAGCAATGTAATCGATTAATTCGTAATGTAATCAATTATCATAAAAAGTCTATGTTTCAAATACACACCAAGTAATCGATTACAGCAATATCGTAATCGATTATTACAGGAAGACTTTCTTTGACTTTGTGTAGTGTAATCGATTATCATACTCTTGTAATCGATTAAAGTGTTCCTCAAAGCTTAAGTAATAGATTACCATTTGCTGGTAATCGATTAAATCAGAGAAAAATTGTTTTTCCAAAAACTTAAATTTTGAACACTTTGACTTTTTATGCAACCATGAAAAGTTTATGATTCAGAAGAGCTTTTTCACAAAACTTATGCTTTTATGAAAACATGGATGCAAAAACATGTATGAGCTTTTATGCAAAGGATCATAGGTAGTCTCCCCTAGACATACACAAATTACAACTACCAATCAATTGATTTGACATATAAAAAAACCTAAATACTTTGATGCCTAAGAGACTTAGCTTCTTGATCCTCTTGAGCTCCCCTGACTCTAACATTATCTTCTAACCTATATTGACTTTAGAAAACAACTAATGAAAAGTTTAAAAAATATATTAAATTTCTAGTTCACATTTTATTAACTTTACATCATTATGAAATTAAATTGATTAACACACTTTATAAAATAAAGACTTAATTAATGTTTTAGTTCTTGAATTTGAAGTGTGTGCCTATTGTAGTCGCTGAAATTTAAAATTCTTTTTTTAGTCCCTAAATTTGATAAATCATTTTTTAGTCCCTGACATAATAAATTGACATTTTATGGTGGTTTTTAGCACTTTGTAACAATTTTAAATGCAAATACAAAATGAACCAGTATTATGATTTAATTTGGAAAATCAATCCATTTTGTTGCCAAACTCATTTCAACAACTTTTAAAATAAGTAAAAAAATTGGTCTTTAGTATCAAAATTAGTTTTAAACAAGACTTAATTATTGTTTTGGTCTCTAAATTTTGTGTGTTTTTTTTAGTTCCAAAAATTTAAAACTGTTTTTTCCCTGAATTTGGATAAATTATTCTTTTTAGTCTATGACATAATAAATTGATACTTTGTGGTGATTTTTAATTATCAACTTATCATAAAATAATTTTTATAGTTTAGTTGTTTGAATTTGCATTTTAAAACCACCAGAAAGTGTTAAAAATTGTTATAAAATATAAATTTATTATGTAAGAGACCTGAAATTTCTTTTTATAAAAAATCAAAGACTTAAAAATCCTCAAATTTAAGGACTAAAACAATAATTAAATCTAAAATAAACAAATAGAATAATTAAGACATAATTACATTCTTATAAATTAGGATGATACATATGGTACAGTTGCAATCTAATGAGAGGTTAAACAATGGTTATGAAGACTTTTATACCATCATTTCATTTTAAACAAAACTTAATGACTATTTTAGTCTTGAATTTTGTGTGTGCTTTTCTTAGTTCCAACAATTTAATTATTAAAAATCATTTTAAATATGTCTTTTAAAATAATTATTACTATAAAATTAATCTATTTTAATTAGATGACATTATAATTAGGGTAAATAGTCATTTTCGTTCCTAAATGTGTAAGGAGCTGACAAATAAAGATGAAAATTCAAATTTTTGTCCCTGAAAGTGAAAAAGTATGATAATTATATCTCTCCGTTAACTTTCGTCGTTAACGTTAATATCAGGGACGAATTTGTCAGTACACTACATATTTAGGGATGAATTTGTGAGCTCTCTATCCAAAATATAATTTAATCTTCACATTCTCTTTTTTTTAATCATTACAAGCATAACATTACAATAAACACTTAAAAATTAGGAAAACAAACATAAGTTAAAACAAACGTAATAATAAACATAATATTGATTAATAAACATAATTTGGTTGTTGTTCTAAAATTTTTATTATAACAATATTAGATAATAATAAAATCAAGTTGAGTTTCATTTTTTTTAAGGATTAATTTAATGACTGTGTATTTTAATTTGTTGGAGCCTCATATTTTGGGTAAGTATTTGGGTAAGTATTATAAGTAAAAACAAATATAATAATAAGCATAATATTGATTAATAAGCAATTTGTTTGTTGTTCTGAAATTTCTATTATAACAATATTAGGTAATGACAAAATCAAATTAGGTCTCATTTTTTTGTAAGAATTAATTTAATGACGGTGCATTTTTGTTTGAGTCTCATATTTTTTTATAAAGTACTGTCACATTAGAAATTTCAAAGTAAAAATATGAGATAATACTTACTCAAAATCTGAGACTCAAACAAATTAAAATGCATAGTCATTAAATTAATTATTATAACAAAATAAGATTCAGTTTGATTTTGTCATTATCTAATGTTGTTATAATAGAAATTTCATAACAACAAATAAATTATGCTTATTATTATGTTTGTTTTAACTTATGTTTGTTTTTTTAATTTTTAAGTGTTTATTGTAATGTTATACTTGCAATAATTAAAAAAGAAAATATAAAGATTAAATTATATTTTAGGTAAAGAACTGACAAATTCGTCCTTCAAATATGTAGTACGCTGACAAATTCGTCCATGATTCGATAACGGATGAAAATTAATGGAAAGAAATATTTATCACATTTTTTTTACTTTTAAAAATAAAAATTTGAATTTTCATATTTTAAAAATAAATTTAAATTATGTTACATATTCAGATACGTAAATAACTATTTACCCTTATAATTATAAATAACTTGTATACTATCCGTCTATCACTTCATTTTAATTAAATTCAAATTTAATGTTCACAGGGTCATAGGCTCATAGCCATTATTATTACTAGTACTGGTTAACCAATAATAGTTGTTCGCGTTTTGAAGTTCTCTTGTGAGCGACACAGGAAATATCGAGGTTTGTCTTCACTCAGCCTCTGCCCTAGCTGCGTATCTCCACCACCGTTCTAGAGAGGACCTACCGTAAGAACCTGCTGTTATTTGGTTCACAATTATTATTATTATTTTCTTAGAATTAATCTGTTGGATCATTGTCATTTGGTTTCTCACTTTCTCTATGCCTTTAAGATGTTTGATACAATGTCTATTCAAATTACCGGTAGCTTCTCCTAACTCCTTCATGGGTTTTGAAAAATGCTGATTGGGTTTTGAGGATCTATTTCTCCATGTTTTATCTTTAATTTGCGAGTGTTATAGTAGTGTCTTATAGTTTCAACATAGAAATAAGGTTGGTCACGTTGTATGATTCTGAAACATTGCATGACATTACACTAGGTAAACAAACTGGGGACACCATTTCTGTCTCTGGTTCGATTTGATAATAGTTGTACAAATTTTACCTTTTAGTCCCTATAGTTAAAAATTATCCATTTTAGTTCCTACGCATACCATTTTAATCCCTTTTAGTCTCTATACATAGCATTTTTAATCCCTTTTAGTTCCTACCGTTTAACTCATAGGGACTAAAAGAAATTAAAATTAGTATGTATAAGGACTAAAAGTCAAAGTTTGTACAACTATAAGCACCAAATGAGTAATTAAACCTTTTAATTTTAGTGTATAAAATTGTACTCCTATTATGTATATTTTATAAGGGTTTTCATATTCTCAAAGAAAACAAAAAAACTAACTAAAGAATGTAAGAAATAATTTCGTGTGGTTTTTCTTTTCTCAATCACAGGAAAAAAAAGCTTATCTGTTAGCTACAACTAATAATACGACAGATAGAAAAATAAGAGGATAACAACTGCTTGCTTATTTCATTCATTGATCAGTATTTATAAAAGAAAATACAAGCAATGGAATGGCTGTGGCCAATCAGATGCTAGGTGCTAATTGAAACAACAGAATTGGTGGCTGGTTGTTGTAACAGAATTCCGAGGTTGAGGTACTAGGAATAATATTCTGTCTGCTTTGTCCTTTTCTTGAGTCAGCATTACACGTAGTCCTGTAGGTGTAGTGGCCTCCTGGTGGTACTCTTTGTTCTGCTGGATTGCCCTGTATTAGCAATATTGCTATCAACACCCCCTTCAGGAAAAATAACCTTGTCCTTAAGATTATACGAAACACGCAAATCCTCCCAAGGCTCCCAACTAGTGTCCTCTAGTGCCAGGCCTGACCATTGGATTAAGACTAATTTAGTCGGTGGTGAAGTAGAAGCATCGTCTTTCCAATCAAGGATGGTAAGGGGTTCGATGATTGGGTGACTGTCCTGGTTTGTGGAAGGAAGTGAGGCCGGAGTTGTTGGAAGAGGTCCTTGATGAAGTTTCAACAATGAGACGTGAAAAACTGGGTGAATTATGGATGAAAGTGGGAGTTTGAGGCGATATGCAACTGGTCCAATGTGCTTCTCGATGAGGAATGGTCCGAAGTAACGTTTAGACAGTTTGGAGTAGGTGGGCCTAAGTGAGGTTTGGCGATAGGGGCGAAGTCGAATGTATGCCCAATCACTGATGGCGAAGTTGACGTCACGATGGTGGGCGTTGGCGGTAGACTTCATGGTTGCTTGTGTTTTCAGAAGTCGGCGATGTAAGACCGAATGTATTGCAGCTCATGTGGAGAGTAAATTATCCGCAGCTTCCATTGGAGAGGAACCTTGTATATAATGGGGAATGGACGGTGGGGGTTTTCCGTAAGTGACCTCGAAAGGGGAGAAGCTGGTACTAGAATGGATTGACGTGTTACATGACCATTCGGCAAGAGAGAGGTATTTGAACCAGTGAGTGGGTTTGCATGAACGAACGATCGTAGGCATTGCTCGAGAATGCAATTCAGGACTTCTGTTTGGCCGTTGGTTTGAGGGTGGTAAGAGGTACTTAAACGGAGTTTCGTACCACTTAATTTGAATAATTCGCGCCAAAAGGTACTGATAAATATAGGGTCCCTGTCCGACACTAAGCTGCGGGGAAATCCATGGAGTTTGCAAATGATGTCTAGAAAGAGGGTGGCCACTTTGTAAGCTGTGAATTGGGGAGGGAGAGCCCCGAAATGGGCACCCTTGGAAAACTGGTCTACGACCACCAAGATGGAGCTCAATCCATTGGAAGAAGGGAGGCCAGTAATGAAATCGAGGGACAAGTCTTCCCATATTGACGAAGGGATGGGTAATGGCCCCGCGGGTTTCTTCGTCTCGTATTTCATCTGTTGGCAGATGGGGGATTGCATGACATACCGACGGACATCGGAGCGCATTTGAGGCCAGACGAAGTTGTTCTGAAGTCGGTGGAGGGTTTTGGCGACGCCCATGTGGCCTTCGAGAGGTGTTTTGTGAAATTCGTCTAGCAGTAGGGAAACAAATGGGTGATTGGTTGGAAGCCAAATCTTGCCGTGAAGAAGAAGTCCGTTGTGGGTAGTGGAGTCACGGTGATCGTCTGGTTTCTGTTGAACTTGTTGCAAAAGCTCTGTGTATTTTGGGTTTTCACTGAGGGTCTGTCTAAGTTTCTCTAGAAACTCAAAATTCGGGAGAGATAATGCAAGGAGCTGAGTACCAGTTGGGACTGGGATCCTGGATAAAGCGTCCGCGACTATGTTGGATGAACCTGTCTTATATTGAATTGTGTAGTCGTAGCCCAGTAGTTTAGATAAGTATATTTGTTATTTCGGGGTTTGTATGACTTGGGACATGAGTTCCTTGAGGCTTCGATGATCAGTGAGGATGATGAAGGGATGTCCCAGTAAATAGTGACGCCATTTACGTACTGCGGCGGTAATGGCATGAAGCTTGCGAACGTAAGTGGAGGCTCTTTGGAGGCGCGGACAAAAAGCTTTGCTGAAATACGCGATTGGGTGGGAGTTCTCGATGAGAACGACACCCATACCTGTACTCGAGGCGTCGGATTCAACAATAAAAGGAATATTGAAATCCGGTGTAGTAAGTACGGGGGCCTCGGTCATGAGGATCTTCAACTGTTCAAAAGCTTGTTGGGATTCCGGTGTCCAACAAAAGTTGTCTTTGCGGAGTAAGACCGTTAATGGAGTTGCCACGGCGGCATATTGTCGGATGAATTCGCAGTAAAACCCGGTTAAGCCAAGAAAGCCTCTCAAGTCAGAGGGAGATGAGGGTGTAGGCCAATCTATCATTGCCTGGATTTTAGTTAGGTCGGGAGCAACTCCGTGGGCGGACACAATGTGGCCAAGGTAATGCAATTGATTTCTGGCGAAGAGACATTTTGACCGGCGCAAGTAGAATTTGCCTTGCAATAGAGCCGAAAACACTGCCTCTAGATGAGCCATGTGAGTCCAATGAAGAACTATAGACCAAGATGTCGTCGAAGAAGACCGCGACGAACTTGCGCAGGAACGATTTCAACAGTTCATTCGCCTGAAAGGTGGATGGAGCGTTGCACAGGTCGAATGGCATCACCTTGAATGCGTAATGACCCTGGTGGGTACGAAAAGCCGTTTTTGAAATGTCTGTGTCCGCCATACGAATTTGATGGAAGCCCTGGCGTAAATCTAATTTAGAGAACCATGAAGCTTGGCCCAATTAGTCGAGTAGTTCATCAATGGTGGGCATGGGAAAACAGTCCTTCACCGTGATGGCATTGAGTGCCCTGTAGTCAACACAACACCGCCAACTGCCATCTTTCTTTTTTACCAGAAGAACGGGGGAGGAGAAAGGGCTTTGGCTGGTTTGGATGAGGCCGGTCTCGAGCATATTGGTCACCTGTTGCTCGAGCTCGGACTTTTAACAGTAGGGGTATCTGTATGGTTTCACGTTTACGGGCTTTGAGTTGGGTAATAGGTGAATGTTGTGTGTGATGGAACGGTGAGGGGGAAGGGTGGTGGGTTCCTGGAAGAGGTGTGCGAATTGGTCGAGAATGGCCGTTATATCTTGTGGTAGTTGATGGGTATGGGAGGGTGATCGAAGTTTGGAATTGGGGACAAGTGAAACAGGGCAGCGATGCTTTGGGTTTGGGCAAATCGCTTAAATTGTTGGGCTGATGCAGGTGCAGGAAGTAGAGGGACATCGGCATGAAGGGCGATGGGCTGGCCCAAATAAGAAAATTGCATAGTGAGAGTGGTGTAGTCTGTGGTAACTGGGCCTAACATTTTAAGCCATTGTACCCCTAAGACAATGTCGGCGCCACTGAGGGGAAGGTTGAATAAATCTAGGGTAAAAGTGTGACCTTGAATGGAGATAGGGACCGAAGTGGAAGTAGTACCACAGTTAAGGGTACTGCCGTTGCCCACCAACACCTGCAGCACGGTAGTCGGAGTGGAGGGAAGGTGGAGGAAGTTGGCGATGCGGGTTTGTACGAAGTTGTGAGTGCTGCCACTGTCCACTAATATTACGACACAGTGGTGTTGGATAGTACCATAGATGTGAAAGGTCTCCGGAGCCGTGGTGCCAGCCAGAGCGTTGAGGCTAATTTGGGGAACGGTAGTGGGGTTTTGGTTTGGAGGAACTGGTTCCTGAGTCTCGAGTGGGTCCTGGTGCAAATGGTCCATTTCCTCGTCGTTTGCAATGAGAAGATGAAGGCGTGCCTTGCAACGGTGGCCACGAGCCCACTGCTCATCGCAGTGGTAACACAACTTTCGGTCTCAACGGACGGTCATTTCCTCAGCAGAGAGACGTTTCACGGGGAGTCTAGGGCCTGTGGGGACCGGAGGTCCTAGCGGCGGTGATGGGGTTGGAGGAAACTGGAGAGGAGCGCGAAAACTGCGACGGCGATCGGCGATTTTATCTTCTTGAAGTTTGGCCAAGGAAACAGCTGAGAAGGACCGACGGTGCGAGACCGACAATTTGATTCGCTAGTCGTTCGAATTCGGTAAGGTACTCGTTAACCGTACCACGTTGTTGAAGTTTAAATAATGCACCATGTGGGTCATCGTAGAAGGACGGGGCAAAACGGGATTCTAAGGCTTGGAGCATTGTTGGCCATGAAGAGAGGAAGCCATTACGAGACATCCACTGGTACTAGGATAGTGCAAGACCTTCCATGTAGAAGGAAGCAACCGTGAGCTTCTCCTGGTCAGGTATATTCTGATAATCAAAGAACTGAGAAATTTTGAAAATCCAACCCATTGGGTCGTGTCCGTCAAAACGGGGAACATCTAGTTTCATATGTGGTCTGGAATGGGGAGTTGGGGGTGGTTGTGATGATGCAGGGTGAGGTTGTGGGGATGCAGGATTAGATGTGAGGGTAGTAAGGTGTTCTAGGATAGAGTCTATTTTGCTGTTCATGGGTGTTTGGGCTTGGGATAAGAATGCATGGTTCTGTGTTAGGGTGATTTGGTTTTGAATCAGGGTGGTTATGGCCTCCTCGAGGCGGTCAATGGCTGCTTGTCGGGTGTTATGTTCCGGCATGGTTGAAGTGGGCAGGTCGGACCAATTGTTAGCTACAACTAATAATACGATAGATAGAAAAGTAAGAGGATAACAACTGCTTGCTTATTTCATTCATTGATCAGTATTTATAAAAGAAAATACAAGCAATGGAATGGCTGTGGCCAATCAGATGCTAGGTGCTAATTGAAATAACAGAATTGGTGGCTGGTTGTTGTAACAGAATTCCTAGGTGGAGGTACTAGGAATAATATTCTGTCTGCTTTGTCCTTTTCTTGAGTCAGCATTACACGTAGTCCTGTAGGTGTAGTGGCCTCCTGGTGGTCCTCTTTGTTCTGTTGGATTGCCCTGTATTAGCAATATTGCTATCATTATCACAGAAGAGAAAATGCTACACTATTTGATTTATATACAGTTGATGTTCAATACACTTTAACTGAATGCTATTTTCACTTTTCTGGCTGCTATTCTTACTTTTTCAATTTTTTATTGCTCTCGGTTTTCTTTTTGTTGCAGAACATAGAAAAGAGATGGGATTAGCAAATACTTCTGAGGATTTGTCATCAGAGATGGAGGTTGATGCCTTTGGACGCCTTTTTCCACTTCAATATTTTGAGCGTCATCTTGCTGAATCTATAGGCCAGATGATAGACCACTTGGAAAAGCTAGAGAAACAAGTATTTTACTTGGTTAGTTACTTTTTGTTTTTCTACTAATATACAATCTGCAAAATCTTTGGTATGTAGTTTGTTATTTACACCTGGAGTAAAACTTAGGTGGTTAACTCACTTGATCAGGTGCTGTTGCGTCTGCTAATGGATTGGCTCTTGTGAAGATTGGATCAACGGTTAGTCACTCTTCCTGTGTCTTTTTTGTTAAATGTTGTTGTGAATTTGGGTTCTTGATTTTATTATGGGATGGATTTGACGACATCCTAATTGATCTTTTCTCAGACTATGTTGACTGCTATTAAAATGGAAGTCATGACTCCCTCCTTGGAGTTTCCGGATGAGGGCTGTCTAGGTTGTCTATCACTGAATGTGCCAATTGTGTGTTAGTTAATTTATTCTTATGCTCACATAGGCTATAAAATTAACATCTTAATATCTGTTATTTCAGCTATTGATTTCCACATGCCTCCAATTTGTTCTCCAATTGTTAGTCCTGGCAGGCCTGCTGAAGCATCACCAGTGGTGTCAAAGCAGTTGTCTGACACCATTTCAAGGCATGTTTTAATCTTGGCTGTCACTATGTTAGGTTTAATAATTTCAGATAATGAAAGAAACTAATCTATGAAAGTGACTTCACCTACCTTTTATTCACCACAGATAAAAAAAAGGAAGCAGAAGAAAAAGAATAAATAAAAGGGAATGTTTTACATTTGGTTCTTAGATATCAAGATAAAATTTGT
Organism: Glycine tomentella; assembly: GCA_007407185.1. Taxonomy (NCBI): domain Eukaryota; kingdom Viridiplantae; phylum Streptophyta; class Magnoliopsida; order Fabales; family Fabaceae; genus Glycine; species Glycine tomentella. The sequence goes on from PYAF01003460.1 coordinate 262,207, forward strand.
TTATATCTGTTTGTAATTTGTTTCTTTGAATTCTTCCAATGCCACTTCACCCTCTTTTCCCTAGTGTTTTTTTTATACTCAATGCAAATGTTCCCTTTTTGAATGAGGATGTGCAGAAGTAATCGTGCCTACCCCCCTAGCACATCTTTTGATATATTCTTACTGTGAAGTACATAGAAATTATAGAATTAATGCTAACTGTGATCATGAGAGTGTATGAACATTTAACTGAAAGTATGCCATTTAAAGTGTTTAACTGATTAGACAAGATTTCTATTGCGTACCGAGCAATCACACAACAATCGAGAAGAGAGAGAAGGGAAGAAGAAAACAACACACAAAGTTTACCCTGGTTCACTCAATGTGGGCTACATCCAACTTTTCACTATATTTCATCACACACTCGTACAAATGCACTCAGATTACAAGGAAATATATAGGCTTAGAAACCCTAAGTACAGTAGCTATTCATGGTCCCAAGCCCAAACTACAAATAATAAAGCACGAGGCCAACAACAGTACTAGACCTCGAAAAAAGTTTCGGGAGTGCTGCCCCCTAGCTCTCGCTGGGGAGACTCCCCCAGGCTCCCGCCCGCTCACCGGGGAGTGGGGCCCCCGTGCATATCTACTGACGGCACAGTATGAGCCATACCCAACAATTTCCCGCGCCAATTTAAAATCCTTCCATGGTTTGTCCCACCTGCTGCCTTTATGGACTTGTATTCTATCATTAAGTGGTATGTTTGGGATGGGATTTTTAGTGAAAAGCAAGGAAGGGTAAAATTTTCTTTTTGAAGTAAATATTCTCTAATATAATTTTCTTTTAGAATGATGGATTATTATGAAACCTTCTAATAATTTTCTTTACCCTCCCTTCCCTGCCCCTCCATCCAACCCTCCCTTCCCTGCCCCTCCATCCAAACATACAGGGTCTTTTTCAACCTTCATGGTGATCAATAATTTGGATTACTCATTTGATCTGTCAAATTAGAATTCAATTGAAATTAACCTTTTTTTGTCGACCTATACTTGTTTTGGCAGTTCTAGAATGATTGATTTGAAAGAATTGTCCTTGGTTAGTGGAAAAGCTGCATGGATGGCTTACCTGGTAAGCTTTTATATATACCGCATTACCAAATTTCACATATCAATCATAGAAAGAATGCATAGCACGCTACCTTCGATGTGAGGCACTCTTTGTTTGCTCTGATTGTGTTGTTATCAATCTATTCAATAACAGAATGCTGCCTTCTTTATCATGCAGGATATCTATTGTTTGGATGCTGATGGTGCTCTTTTTGATGCTGCATTACTTTCTGCAGTTGCTTCCTTATCTCATTGTAAGTAGTGTCATCTTCACTATAATTTAGTCATATTATGCATCTGTTAGACCGACCCCTTATTCAGAATAATAAGCCCCACATTTGAAAACTCTACATGAGGAAATTTAGGCGCAAAAAGAAGAATAAACCAGCTGACGATATGTCAGCCAAGGGGTTAGATAGAATAGGGTTGCTACAATTATTATGTTTATCTTTTAGTTTTTATTCTGTTCTGTTACTTTGTCAGTATATTTTTTGTAGGTTATGTTATCTCTTGTTATGTAGCATTGGCTAAGGATGCTACTTATGGGGAGCTCTCGATCATCATTATGAAAATTTTGGATTTTTTAATTTTTATTAGAAACAGAGGACTCTAAACCTTGCATTCATCTTTCTGAATAAAATAGTAATTCTTTCTATACAGTAAGAGACAATAGTGGGTGATCACTGGTATGACCATCAGAGAGAAGACGTAGTCTCACTAGTTTGTTCTGTTGAGATGAGAAGGCTGCAGTCCGTCATCACACTCAGTCACCGGAAAATGGCTGGAGATGTCTCTGGAGAAGATGAGTGGGTGCAGATAAATTAGTTGGAGAATAGAAAAAGAGACAGCAGAGAAGGGTATCATGTTTTTCACTTTATTGGTTGTGGGGGAGGGAGGGAATTTGGGCTTTTTTCATTTGTTTGACTAAGGATTAGATGTCCTCTGTATCCTAAAAATGCCCATTATGACATTGGAGCGTGGACAATTGGGTTTTCGTAACCCATCAACATTGCGCCACTATTACAGGCTACAGAGCTGTGATACCCACAACAACAAAAATGCCTCATGACAGCATCTCTGTAGTGGCCAGCTGCTGTTCTACACTGCGATGGCACTATAGAACCGCTATTGCGTGCTATGCATAACTATGCTTATGGGATAACCCTCAATCAACTCTATCGATGTTTTTTTTTATTTTATTTTTGAGTATGGAGGACACTTCTTTTTATACAGTATGGCTGAGGTTCTCAACAGAATCATTCAGAAGATAGATTTTTCTTGTGGTTAAAGAGAAATTATGTGTTGCTATTGATGTTCTCTATGTGATGATGCCTTCCAACACTGTTGTGGTATTACCATGTTGGTTTGGTCTTATATGAATTTCTGCATTGACAGTGCAAATTCCTGCTGTTGCCATGAATGATGATGGCAAAATAGTACTCGTGTCCGATGAAGATGGACAAAAGCTGGCACCAGAGCCAGTCAATAAGGAGAAGAGGAAGTTTACATTAAGAAGCATTCCATTCTCATTAACATGCATACTTCGCAAGAACTACATCTTGGCAGATCCTACTGCAGAAGAAGAATCCATTATGGAAACACGTGACAATAGTTTTGGATACATCTGGTCAACTAATATCTCTTTACAAGCCTGGTGGGCCAGCTCTTGCCTATACTTCTGCTATCCAGGTTAGTTTGCACATTGCAATCGAACTAACGAGGTGAACCATATGACAGTTATAGCATTAACATAATGCATTAGTGAACAATTTTGAAAAAAAAATTACTCTTAATACTTTTAAAATTTTAAGCCAGTTCTTCAAATGAATATACTCTGAGACCTTCATATGCCCCAACTGATGTTCTAAGCAGGACCATATAAAGGCTTGGTTCTGTCTGATTGAGGTTCAAATTTATTTATTAAAATCATCTATCATTGTTTAATTGTAATAGAGTTTTTTATTCAATCTTCTCCTAAATGTTCATTCATTTTAGAGGTTTATCGAGTTTTAAATTTGAAGGGTCAAATTATAACAAAGTAAGGTTGATAGTGGAAATTTAATTAGTGTGCATTGAAATCCCCATAAAGTTAAGTATTCTACCTGGATATGAATCATTTACTGACGGGCTTGAAATAATAGTACGTATATGATATGATGGAAGAAATTATACAGGCTGTTTGTTTAAACTTATAATAAGTAATTTTAAAATAAGCGCTTATTTAATACATATAGGATTTGCTTCTCAAAATAAGCAGAAAACTGCTTTTTTTTTTTTTATGTAGAAACAGTTTAGACAAACAAACTAAAAAACAAAAAAAAATGTTTATTTTATTAAATAAGTACATTTTTAACAAATAAATTTAAACAAACTGACTCATAGTTATAACGATACTTGTGATTTCAGGATTGTGTCGCGTTAACCCGGCAAAGAGTAAAGGAGCTAAAGAGCTTCTTAGACAAAGAAAATTCTGCTATGGAGGTGGAGGTTTGATTAGAATTATACATTCATTTTTTTATCCAGAATTGTTGTTTAAATTATTATAATATTTGTACATTCAGGAATCAAGATCACAGGTTCTGCGGCCTTTGGCTTTCATTATAAAAAAAGTTATTTTCAAGAATTTACACAATCTATTGGACATTATTTGTTGTCATTATTTTCAAGAATTTACACAATCTATTGGACATTATTTGTTGTCATTTCAGCATTTGATTTCACATATCTGGCTGATGATTTTTGGGATATAATTGTGTTTAAAAACCGATTCAAACTAGTTCAAAATTGTAACACTGATCTAAAAACCAAAAGCCAGACAAACCGTTAAAATTTGGAAATAAAAAAATTCCTTTTTTTATTCGGTTTGGTTTCTGGTTCCTATATTCAAAACTAGATGAATACTAGGATGTGTAACTAAACTCGGGCAACATAGGAAACAAATATTTGGAGGATTAATGTGGAGTGCACGCGTTGGATCAAATTAATTTTTTTTCTCTCCCCTCCCCCTACCAGGCCACCACTCCCTTCGTTCACCACTACCATCACCGCAATCTCTTCCTCCTCTCTTCTCTCCCTCTCCAATCCCAGTTTTCACCCCTCCCTGTTGGCTCCTCCACACCCCACCCCATCTTCTCTCCCTTATGGAGTGTTTTTGTTGAAAACATTTTCAGATTAAGGTATAATTTTGAAAATGCCCAAAAGTTGTTTCCATCATTTCCTTTGTTAAACTTTTGAGAATTGGAACGATGAAAACGTGGTGGCAAAATTGCAATTATGATGAAAACTTTAGCTTCCTTCGACTCTCCCCACTTCATTAAAAAAAAAAAAAAAAAGGATCACTACATCAACATAATCCACGCTGCCAAACCTTTATGCAAGAATCAAGGGGTTATAATAAAATCCTTTAGTGCTATTTCCATTTATATAAATTAATCAGTGGATCATGTTGATGTCCTTATATAAATGTAGTGCTATTTACATTTACATATATAAATGTAATGCTATTTTATATGTACCTACGAATGCGACAGGGTAGTACTATTTACATTTATATAAATTAATAAACAATACACTAGTTTGCAGGGTTATAATTATTAATTATTTTATATTTATTATTTTTTATCATGGTAATTAAAATATATAAATATTTTACATTTTTTTATAAATAAAAAATATAATGAATTTAATATCATTAATATATAAATTTTTATTTATGAACTGTTTATTAATAATGATATCTAAATGAGAAGGAATTAAATTAGACTGTGTAACTTTAACTTTAATAACTATTATATTATTTTATAATTTTTAACGGGATAATATTTTCTTAAAACTCAATATTAATAAACAGTTCATAAATAAAAATTTATATATTAATGA
>PYAF01003460.1:290996-302211 GCA_007407185.1 Glycine tomentella
AAGGGCGGACTATACACACAAGATAAACATGATTCTATTTCACGTCTCTTATGCTTCTCGCCCTACAACTGACCAACTCCATGAATGTGGTTACATTTTTATGGAGTGGATAGACATGGGAAGCTAACATGAATGTATTATGTATTATTATGTAGACAAGGTCAAGGTCTTGATGCAAAAATTGGAAATGTAGACTCAAAATTTGTTTATTCAGACTTCTGTATTTCTCCATAGTTTCTACAACATTCTAGTTTTTAGGGTACTAATACCCTTGATGGCTTGTTGCACATTTATTGGTTACTTTAGCTTGCAATAGAGGTTTAATTGTGTTTATAACCTATGTAGTTTTATTATGTCTGATCTTAGCAAGTTTTTTAGCCAAATAATTCTTATTTTTAAAATTAAATAAAGTTAGTTTTATCATAAATTTTCTTCTCTAGATATTCAAATTATTGTTTTATTCAAATATTTGGTGGTTTATGATAACTTTATTTTTCTCCTTTAAACCAAATACAAAAGTGAATAACAAAAAGCAAGCTTAAAACAATGCTCGAGTACCTTGGATAAGGCATAAATAAAACTAGAATTAAAGAAAAACAACAAAACAAGAAAAAGAAATGTGAAGGAGTCACAGCTATGTAAACCATATTAAAGCATTTTCGTAGTATATTAACTGTTATAGAAATAGACAAGGGTTGATGCCAAAGGTTTGAGTTGCACACTTTGAAAATATAATTAAATCCTTGAACCTAAGAACATTGACCAAGCTTTACTTGATGAACATTGGATGATTGTCATGCATGATGAATTGAATCAATTCAAGAGAAATGAAGTTTAGAAACATAAAGTACATTACTAGGTGTTGAATATAAACTAGTAATTAAAATTTTTAAGAAAATAGTTCAATTTTTTTTTTTTTTACAAATTCAAAATTTAAATCTTAATCACAAGAATACTCGTGGAATTATCACAAAGCACTTTAAAGAAGATTATGTCATGGATACTAAGTGAAGTTATAATTGTTGGTGTGTTAGTGCTTTGTCAAAGGTCAAACTATGTAGTATCTTTAGTCTTTTACTCTAATAATTTTTATCACTGCTTCTCATGGACATATTCAGCTTTCAACAAGTTTACATTTTCTAATGTAGTTAGAATTTCCTTTTTGTTGTGCCTTTCGTGTGTGTGGCAACAATGGAAAGAGAGATGTTGTCAACTTCAGTTTTCTGGTGTGGTCTCTATATATGTGGCATCATATGGAAGATCTAATGTCATTGAGATGCATTCTAAACCATTCTGGTGTTCAGTTCTTCAGTGTCAAGTTCTTAATTATCATAAGTAGACTCTGATGCAACTTCATTCCAATTCTGGATGTTCTTCATGTAGCCTTTGATCAGTCTTCCATGTAAGGCCTTGTTATTTAGTGCTTTGACAAAAATCAAATTCTGAGAGGGAAACCTTCTTCATCATGTAGATGAGTTTCAAGAAGTCTTCTGAATTCTCAACTCTTGATTCGTCTTAATTGACTTTACAATAACTTATATATATATATATATATATATATATATATTGACTTTATATATGTTAGGCACATTAAAATATGTATTTTAAATATTTTTTTAAGGTAGCTAATATAAACTTACACTATTAAAACATTTTTTCTTTAAAGTTTAAAGTTATAAGTTATAACTGTTCTCACTCAAAAGAAAAATCTGATTATTGTTAGACATTTATTCATAACTCTTAAATCTTAACCCTAATTTATTTTCTTTTCCCTTTCTCTCAAGGTTGACTGCAGACCTTTTCGGTGGTTTTTCCTTTCTCCACCATACAATTTTCTGATTCGGTGGCAAGAAGTCATGAACAATTTGATATGTTTCTTGATAATAACCAAAAAAGTATCTTATAGTAATTAATAATTTTTTATATATACTTAATAAGTTGATTATTTGTTCAAGATTTATTTTGATCCTTACTTTCAAAAAAATATTTTAATTTATGAATATGTTAAAAATTGTGTATTTTTTTAAGATAGCTAATATTACCAATTATCAGTGCATTTTTTTTATATATAAAAAGTTTATAAAAACTCATAGCATGGAAAATCAACTAAACCTTAATTATGTATTTTTTTATTATATTTTAGATAAATAAAGGAATGAGATATGTAAAGTGATAATAGGAAAAATATTTAAATAAATTAAATAAATATTAATTGAAGAATTAGAAATTTTTTTACGTTATATTAATAATATATGATTAAAAATTAAATTATATAAAAAATATAATAAGTAAAAAATTAAAAACTTAGAAAATATAATAATTTACTGGTAATTGGTTGCTCTTCATGATATAATTTACTGGTGATTGGTTTCTCTACAAGATCAGATAAAGGTTGATCTTGACTAGTCATGAGACAGATCAAATCAAGAGAAATGGGCACATGATCAATAAGCAATTGCCAGCATCTCCCATCCCAGTTTTTCTTTAGGGGGTCCTTAGTTTGATCCTTATGAAAATGCACCATGTCTGAGACTATAGATTATGCTGACTTTCTAATGCTTCCACTTGTTAATACTATAAAATTGTCCTAAGTTTCAGCACAAGGGAAACACACTCACATGGCCAAAAAATATTGCAAAAAATATCTATGTTTTCATCAAATAGGGTGTAAATTTGTGACCTATAGGGATGCATACTGAAATATTTGTGACCTCACATACGAATCTCTAATTAGCTTTTTTATAGGGAGGCATTTCTTCTTGCATTCCAAAAGCCTTAGATGGGTCACCAAGCTTCAGCTCACTTACTATTTGGGTTGTGAATGCAAAACGATCTGGCTGCAATCCTCTATTCAGCATCTCATCAAACAATTCCTTAGCCATTGGCAAGTTCTCCATCATGCAAAATCCTCTAACAAGAATCGTAAAAGTAAATACATAAGGATCAGGCCCATGTTTGATCATTTCATCTTTTAGCCGCATGGCAACATCCAAGTCCCCCATTCTGCAAAGACCATCGATAAGTGCATTACAGGTCACAACATTGGGAACAAGACCCCTGTATCTTAACTCAGCAAATAAGAGAAAAGCCTCCCCTAAGTTTCCCAATCTGGTCCAACCATAAATCAGAGTGTTATATGAAACCAAATCCGGCATTAGATTCTTATTCACCATAACATCCAACAACTTTCTAGCATCACTTACTCTCCCCCACTGGCAAAGGCCATTCATAATTGTATTGTAGGTCACCAGAGTAAGCACAACCCCTCTACTCGACATCTCCTCCCCAAGCCTCGAGGCTTCATCAAGCTGCCCTTTCTCACAGTAACGCGAATCAAGGGGTCCTATGTGTACGCAGAAACCTCGAGCCCCAATCTCAATATCTCCTGGATAAGCTCCTTAGCCTGCTCCAACTCCCCACTGTGAGACAAACCATTTACCAAAACATTATACGTGACATCGTTGGGAAAACACCCCATCTTCTGTATCTGAGGTAAAAGCTGTAGAGCTTCCTGAACCTTCCCTTGCTTGCAAAAGCAATCCAACATTGTGTTATTAATAAATTATTTTAAATTTGACTTTATATATAGCTTGATTTGGTTTTAATAAATTATTTTAAAAACCCGTCGCTCCCCCCACCACCACCATTTTAAGTGACCCCCGCACCACCCCCCACACCCAAGAAGTCAAGAACCGTGAACTATTTTCTGATTCGGTGGCAAGAAGTCAAGAACCCTGAACAACACCTGTGTGTGTTCTCCTCTGCTTGTGGGTACTCTTCTATTCAATGGCCCTCTCTATTAGAGCCTCCTCAAAACCTTTCATAACCCTCAATGAAGCGCGCTTCCCCTTCTACTTCTTCAGCTTCAGCACCGGCACCGTTCAATACAACAAGAAGCCCCTGTTTCATGTCGCGGTCACCGAACCGCAATCACTCGTCCGGGTTCTCAACACGGTCCGCGGCATGAAACGGAGAATTCTTGTTGTACTGAACGGTGCTGGTGCTGAAGGTGAAGAAGGAGAAGGGGAAGAAGAAGCGCGCTTCATTGAGGGTTATGAAGGGTTTTGAGGAGGCTCTAATAGAGAGGACCATTGATAGATTGACCGAAAGGGAAAACCACCTAAAATGTGGGTTTTGTGTGTTTTTTGGTGGGGTGGTAGGGGGGCGACGGGTTTTTGGCCGCGGAGGGAGGGGGGCTACAATTTTTTTGGGTTCTCGGATTCGGGGGAGGGATTGGAGGATGGGCTACTTGCTAGTATGCTAAGCTATATGAAGGAGGCAATTGTCGAAACCACCGCGACAAAAGAGGATTTTTTAGCTTGCATGAGTTGATTTCGATGCCGTAAGTGGAACTCAATTACGAGGAATCTGTTTCAAGTGTAACTAATATTTTTTTTCTGTAATTTGAAATAAATTGTCTTTTTGAATTTAAATTTGAATTACATTTTTAAAAAATATGTACACGTTTTTTACAGTCAATTTCAACTTTTCTACCTTAAAATGAAAATTTAAAATAATAGTATTTACATACTTATTTTAAACGATCTGATGAATTTAAATAATTTTATTCCTACTCTTATATTTATTTTTAAATTATGAATTAGAATACACAACTTGTAAATTATATTCATTATAAGGATAATTTATATTTTGAAAATAATTATTTATTATAAAATTTAATTACATGAAATAAAGCATTGATCTTTGAGAATTAATTTATGTTTTTAAAAATAACTAGCTTTAAGAACTTCGATAATTATTCAACCTCCTTTTGATATTTTCTTACATGATCTTCAGTTGGCATTAAATTAAGGCCATGGTGGATCAATCAAGCAATTGATTCATTAAGAAGGCTCTGTTTGTGTACATTCATAAATAAAATGTAAAAATATTGTATTTAGGCCCTATTTGTGCAGTGTTTTCAAAAACAGGTTTTTATTTGGTAAATTTTGTTTGTTCTGAGCGTAAATGAAAATATTTATTTCTTGAATTTTGTTACGGAAGTCCCTATTAGCCCAGATTATACGAGACCCATCAAGACTTGGTCAAAGCCTATCAACAAAATAACACAAAGCTTTAACCGTCCGTAAAGATAAAAGATATTAACCAATGATATCTTTTATCTAATATCCCGGTTGAATAGATAAAAGATATTAACCAATAATATCTTTTATCCTGGATTGAAAGAGAAAAGATATTAACCAACAATATCTTTTCTCTCTTTATTATCTTTTATCTAATAGTTTTTTTTTTTTCATATTGGTTATGAGGTCAGTGCCTATATAAATAAGTACACATCGCAAATAAGATACACACATTCTGATTCTCTCTTTGTAAATGCACACTCTTATTTTAATAAAATGCAAATATTTATCATAAAACTTTATATTTTATACATCTTATCTTCGTGTTTGAATCCAATTATCCCATATGATAATGATAATTATGAATTTTTATTTTTTAAATAAATTGTCTCCACTAATCCAAGGCCCTAAATCTGCCAATGAATCAATATCTTTTAAATATTGATTAAGAAATTAAAAGAAAAAATTATTAATAAAAATATAAGAGAGCGTAAAAAAATAAACATCACAATTTTATATATTCTAATAAAAAATATTTCTTGTTGTTAATTTCTTACCCATATTTCTAAGTAGAAAAATTGATTATCATTTAGGTTAACTTAATATTCATTTCAAGAAGTCCCCACCTGGCCACCTCTACGCGCTTCTGACTCGTCCTGGTTCTCCAGAAATTTGGTGCGAAATCTCTTTAGATAAGATGGCTTAGTACGTCAATCTTTTATATTCATTAATCATAATAATTTTTTTTTGTACATAAGTGCATTCATAAATTTATACTACTATACTACTTTAATAAATTATAACTCTATTGCGTATAAAAGGCAACGACAAAAGAGAATTTTCTTTTTGATAAAAATAAATACTCTACGATGTTTTTTTAATTTAATTTATATCATTAGAAAGGAGACGTGGGATTTGGGAATACATGGTAACGAAACAGAGGAAAAGCGTATGGTGTCTTCTTCTCGGTGAATTCTCAAGCCTGTAATTTGGGATTAGCCACTCATGAATCAAAATCAATCATTAAATCAAAATCAATCGATTAAATCAAAATACCTTTCTCATTGTTAACTCATTAATAATTCCTAACTTTTTTGGTTCTTTCATTCACACTTGACACATATTGGGTTTCTCTTCCTTGTACATATAAACGGAAGACGCAAAACATCTTTTTTTTTTTTTTCAGCATTCACGCCTCTGCTCGCTTAATTTTAACTCTCTCTGTGACTATGAGTGCTTCTACTCCTTTTTAAATTTTTAATTTTTCTCTTCCCTTCTTCATTTACTTTTCTAAATTAGGAATCAATAATCGTCTTTTTTTTATATCTTCTTCTTGATCAAGTGTTAAACTTTTTGGAATTTTTGTGAACCCCATTTCAAGTAAAGAATCTGGGTTCGATTGGCATATGAGATTGGAGGGGTTCTCAGTTTGCTCCTTGTCTTGTTCACTTGTTTCTAACTAATCCTGAGAAGAATAATTGTGGCAAAATACTACTTTGCTTTGCCATTCTTTCATCTAACTCTGTCTTTTTGTTTGACTTTTCTGAATGCATGAATTCTGTTCGTGCTGGACTTTGGTGATTTTAGTGTTGTTTCTTCAGAATATTCAAGTTTCCATTCTTTTTCCCCTGTTGTGAGGAATTGAATCAGTTGAGAATTTGAAATGCTTCTGACTAAATTCCCATTATTTTATAAAAATTTATGTGGACTACTAGCCGTATGTATTTCTTCCCCTATAATTCAAATGTACTCAGGTACCAATTATTTCTAATGATTTTTTTCCTGGTGGGAGGGCCAGCGGTTTCATTGTCTTTGTTGCTGTTAATAAGGATCCTGATTGGATAAACATTGCCATAAGCAGGTAAAATGAATTGAATTCCCCCAATAAGCTAAAATCAACTTATGCACCTCAAATTTTGGAGAAGTAAATGATAGAGCTTCTGCAAAGTTAAGTACATAAGTTGAGTTTAGTTTATAAGTTGATTTTAGTTTATGAGAGAAGTTCAATTTATCTTACTTTCTCTTTCTTCTCCTATAAATGCTTCTGGAAAAGTTTATCCAAACAAGACTTTAATATGTGTTTCTTTTTCTCTCCCTAATTCTATGCACCAATGGTATCTGTTAACATTTTCTTCATCAGAACCTTTCCTGTTAAAATTTGTCACCTCATCACTCATGCATAATTGGGAAGTATACAGTGTGTAGAGCTTGTAAGAAAGATAGCAGGAACACATACTTACCAAAGCAAGTATAAGTAACTCATCTGTTTCTTGATATTAACAGATTACTCGAGCCATAGTTGACGACCCACCATGGCACCAGATACTACTGCCTTCAGTTATTGGTTGAATTGGAGGTTCTTCCTCTGTGCACTATTTATTTTATTAACTATGGGCCTAGTGTCATTTTTGATATGGAAGTATGAAGAATTCAATAAATCGAGGAATGAGAGAAGAGAAAGGTAGCGAGAAGCGGCTGGGTCGCTTTATGAATATGAAGCATGGAATACATGTCTTAAAGGAATTCATCCTGCTTAGCTGCTTACTTACAGGATAATCTCTTTTCTTGTGCTTTTTTCTTTGCTCACTGCCAATGTGGTTGCTGATGGAGGTGGCATATTTTATTTCTACACTCAGTAAGCTACATTGCACATATCTTGTCTATTCTAGTCCTTATGCAGTTATTTAGTGATGTTTATGTTCCTATTTCATTGCTACCTCAATAACAAGCTAGAGACTTTGCTTATACATTTATTTATTTTTTAGTTATTTTCAGATCCAGTGTTGGGGTTGTTGAAGAACATTTTCTTTGTAGTTTGTAGTTGTACTTATTACTATATGGCTGAATTCAAGTCTTCTGTAGCCTCAATCATGTCTCCTCTTTAAAATGCCGCCAACTAAGTGAAAAATGGAGTTTCTCTCTTAGTTGATAGTAAACTTCTTTTTGTGCATAATTGTTAGTATTTTGTTGGCAGATAGCATTGGGGACAGAAGATCTGTTCACATATGTCAACAGTGAAGAGTGTTGGTCAAAGCGGAAGCACATATATATTTCATGTTTGGGGTATTTAGGACTCATGTGATAAAAGAGTGTTTGTTGGAAGAAAATGATTGACTTTTATGATAAAACATCATTGTCTTAATGTTCCCTCTTGGTTGGTTGATTAGAAATATGCTGATTTTTTGTTTATTTCTTTCTTTGTTGCTGAACAGGTGGACATTTACCTTGGTCATTATTTACTTTGGGGTAATACTTCTCATGTCTGACTCATCTTCTAATATTATAATAATAAAATTTCATTTTCTTTTATCTTTTTGGGGTCAGGGTGGAATTCTAGTTGGGCTATATGGCATTATGTAACTTAAAAGTTTTATATGCTTCTTCAGAAAAACAATTGAACCTATCAGTCAACTTTCCTTTTCTCTGTTTTCATTTTATATTTTCTCCAAGTGACTTGTGCTCTCAATTTCACTTTCAGCTTGGGTCTGGTGTCTCCATATATGGGTGTCGCTATAAACACAATAAAATTGATTGCAGCCCAGTCAATCGTGCTGATTTAGATACTGAAGAAGGCACTTATGTGGCTCCTACACTTGATGGAACTCCAGAATTACCTAACCTGTACAAGAATTTCTATGGCAATCAGGAGCCATACACTCGGATTACTGTTGGTGTATGGGGTTATATTTTTTAAATAACTTTTCAGGTAATTTTTGTTTCAAGTTTTTATTGGAGTGTATTTTTTTGAGCATTACATTTATTTTAACTAATCTAGTGACTAATTTTAACAATTGCAAATTGACCTTTAACCATAATTTTTATTTAGTAAGGACATGCGACTGAGATTTTTCCATTAAAATTGGTTTTGTGAAAGAAAGTGGGTATGATTGAAGACAAAGCAGGAAAAAGATATGTGAATTGAAAAGTTATTAGGTAACTTCGTGGTTTGTCAAATGTTTAGCTTGAAAAATTTTGTCTGTTTGGGATGAAGAAAGCATGGGTTGCCAAATAACATATTTAACTGGCTTTTCGAAGGAGCCTATGAGAATTTATCCACAATTATCAGGATACCTGCAAACATTTTATCATAGTCAGGAAGTAATTCGAGAAACTTGTTTTATTGGCATTTTAGATAGTCAACATCCTCTATTTGTATGTATTGTCTCTACCAAACATTTTTTATGGTGTTTCACTGAGTCAAACTTCTTATGGGACAGAATTGTTTGTACACCCTTTTTGGTTGTTTTATTAATTTTTTTTAGACATCGAGGAGCTTTATACAATTACTTTTTTTCTTGTACTTTTAGCTTTGCTTTCCTTTCTTTCTTTTGAATAATTTTTATTTAAAATAGAACACAATTAGGTTCTAAAGTTCCTACTGTAATTGCATTTGATCTGTCATGGCTGAAAAGGAATTCTGCTATATGCTCATAATTGTAGTAAATAGTAAATTAGTAATTATACTATCCTTACCAGGATAGCTAATTAATCTTTTAAATTCTAGTTTGAAAGTCAACTATTTGATTAAAGAGAATAATGTTAAAAAAATTTTTAAATATAGATTTGCAAGTTTATGTGGGATTCAGTCTCTCTGTTAAAGTCATGTGTTTTTTTTATAATGTTGTCTTATTCATCTTGTTCCTTTTCTGCTTATCAATCAAACACTAATGCATTTTGAATTTCATTGTGTTATTAACTGAAAACCTAGGAGGCAATCTACTGATTTGTTTAAATTTTCTTTTAAATATTTTAGACTTGTGCAGGTGTTGTGGTGCTCACTGACGTTGTATTCTGGCTTGTCCTTTATCCAACATATCTGAACACTGAAGATTTCCATATGCATTTTGTGAGTATTATTGATCTAGTCCCTGGTCTGTCATTTATCTTTTTGGTTAAGAAAGTTATATTTAATATACTAATAAATGTTTTGGAGAATGTTTGGCCTTTCCTTTCTAGTTTAATTTTTGTTTAAAGAATTAAAAAACACTTTTGGAAATTTCCATTGTATATCAATGGTACTAATAATGAATCTGTTCTGTTGCAACTCATCTTATCCTTGAACCTGGCTATATCATATTTTCCTCAAATGTGAGGGGAAAGTTTTGCTAAAACAATTTATTAAAATTTTATAATATACATCTGCAACATGATGCATGTAATCAACATTAAAGCATTTGTGTTTTCCAGCATGTGCTGAACACTGATTACGCCACAAAATATGTGATTAAATAGGTGCGGTTGTTTGAAATACCTTAATTATTATAAAGCCAGTGAAGCATAGAAAGGTGAATGGGGTTTATGAATGTAAACATCTTGTTTAGTGTCCTTTGCTTCTCAACCCTTAATGTTTCCTCTTTGCAATTTGCAGATGGATGTTTGTTTGCACTCCCTTAACGCTGTATTCCTCCTCGGTGATGCATCATTGAACTGCATAGTGATTTTTTTTTTTTGGTTTTATTTTTTGCATATATTATTTATCCTTACATACCTACTTCAAACTTACATCTACTTCTTAACACATATAGAGATTTCCAGTGTTTCGATTTGCATATTTTATTTTGTGGACGACTATGTTTGTGATTTTTCAGTGGATCATTCATGCCTATGTTTCATTATGGTAAAAATGAGTATCCCATTTTCTGATTGTTGCTTTCCACTTGACACAATTCTGTTCATAATTTTTCTATCTGTTGTTCCAGGTGGCCTTATCCTTTCCTTGACCTGTCATCCCCATACGCGCCCTTATGGTACGTTCATAAATTCAATGCATAACCACCACTCAAATAGTATCCTAAAAATTAAAAATTAACTTTACCACTGATTGACATAAGCTTATCCTTTCATATGTGAGCATATTGTTTCTTATATGGGGACGCTGATAACGAAACTAGAACTTTTTGCCACGAAATTTTGGTCAAGGTCTTCAACTTTAACAAACTTAAAAATAAACTTGCAAGCGAGGAGCTGTTTATCGTGTAACATTGCATGGTCATCTTTTATTTCTCTGAATGCAGCTATTGATAATGAAATTAATTTAGGTAAAGAAAAATATTAGCAACACACCCTTTAATACATTATTATTAACTAGAATTTGTTGGAAATCACCAAATTATGTGGGTCTCACTTATTTA
>PYAF01003460.1:302311-313622 GCA_007407185.1 Glycine tomentella
TAATACATTATTATTAACTAGAATTTGTTGGAAATCACCAAATTATGTGGGTCTCACTTATTTAATAAACTTCACCTATAGTTTTGTAATTTTCAATAAACTTTAATCAATGATAAAAGTGTTAAAATGAGAGTATTGCTAATACTCCTCTCTAGATAAATTCAAATGCTCAAATTCAGATAATGACATATATCCTTTGGCCTCTTGTTGGACTCTTAGGTACTTTGGTGTGGGTGTAATGCACATTCCATGCTATGTCTTTTTTGCTTTGATAATGAAGCTGAAGCACTTGTGGTTGTCAAAATTTTTTCCTGGCTCTTGTCTGTTTGTACGGTGATAATACATTGAAGATTAGTCATCGGAGTAAGGCTACCTTCATCAGGCTACCTTCATCGTGGCTAAAGCAGATTATAACTTTTAAGATCAAATTTGTAACCCCACCCCTCCCCTCCCCCCAAAGTGTTTAAAGACTATCATTTTTGTGTAGGGGGTAATTGTGGGGATATGTATTAGTATTTGGTACTTCAGATGGAATTGATAAAAGTTCTCTGGTCTAACAATGTATATGATATCTTCGATAATATCATCATATATTGATTACATCGTCCTAAGTAAAATCAAATATATGTTTCAAAATGTGTTATTTTATTTTCTACTACTTAATAAGGATTTTAATATCATCTGTGTAACTATGCCAATATGATTGTTTAGAATAATTACACGAGTTAAATTTCTATGCACGGCTAATATACAATTTTTACATTTTCAACTAATAAAAAATCATTATAAAATCATTATATGGTTAGAATATCAATAATTGATTTTCTCATCAAGAACGAACTCCTCTAACTTTAAGGGTGTCTTGTTGTAAACAGGATACTTGAGTTTGAGTTTTACGGGAAAAAAGAAGTAATTTTAGTCATTAATGGAAAACTTGATAATTAATATTATATGTATATGCATAATAAGTTATGATTTTATTAAAATATTAACAATTGAATTTTTTTTCTTCATCAATGATAGAAATTACATTTTTCATTTTTTTCAAAGGGGTCAAATCCGCTTTGTTAATGACCAACGTCTTTACATGGAAGATACTGAACTGTAAGCAGCAATGCTGCAATTATTGTATGCCAAACACTAAACAGCCACAGCAGGGTGAGAAGTCATCTCAAGAGGATGAATACTCTTGGAATTACTCGGAGTTAGCGTGTACCGAAGAGAAAAATAATTTAAATTCCAACATTCAAAGCATTTTTCAGATGGCAAATGCTAAATCCACTCCCTTATTCTCTAAGTGCACTCCCCTTTTATTTTTATTTAATTTTTTTTACTATATTAAATACTCTTTATATCCAAAATATCCTTATACCATTATTCTGAAAAATAGTTTTCAGAATGTTGTTTTACATTTTGTATTCCAGAAGGTAACTTCTAAAATGCAAAATCTTTAAAAAAATTCTGGAAACAACTTTTGGAATAAAATAACAAAGTTCTAGAAAGTAGTTTGTAGAATACAATTTTAGATTTTGCTTTTCTAGAATACAAAATATAAAATAATATTCCAAAAACTACTTTATGAAATTTAAACATAAACTCATTTTAAAGAATCATTGTATCAAATTTAATTTTTAGTTTCCTTTCCTTCACAACTTTATTACTTTTAATTATGCATAAATCACAAAAAAGGAGCGCAAACATATTGTGTTTGCAAGCTTGATGATGAAAAAACACTAACATTGGACAAAGAGACCAAGCAAGTAAGGATGACTAGACCAAGATATTGAATTAGAGATCATAAAGGGAGTGAAAGAGAGAAACAATTTTAATGAAAAAGGACATGTTTAGTTGCCTTGGAAAGACTGTATTATTGCGGGGAAGGAAGAGTACGACACTATGAGGGTGTGAGAGAAAGAAAAAGGTTTGAAGAAAGGTCATTAAAGTAATAACTAAATTATAATAGGAAAGGGGAGTGTACTTTGAAAAAAAAAAGGAGTGGATCATTTTCCTTCCAGTTGCCTCCAATAATTTTCTGTTGTGATTACTGACTTACTGGTTATTACAAACCATGTTGCCACTATAATTTACAATTATAAAACATGCATTCTTGGGCTGGATCTGGGACTTTGTCCCTATCACATTAGGGAGAAACGGCATTTACAGCTGTAAGTTCTTGCTATGGAACAGTTGTTCTGTAGAATTTACCAATTTCGTCTCTAAAGTAAATAAAGTTAAAAGTTATCAATACATTTAACAGCGGTTGACATTCCATACATGTGGAATTTCTTATGCATTTGTGAATAATATCGACTATTAGTTTTTTCATCAACTTTTATCCTTTAAAGTTGCTCTTGATCACATTTAAAAGAATCGGATTCTGTCCGACCATGGAACTAGATACCAATCACTACATGAGCAGCAGTTAGATGATTGCATTGGGCATTTTTCCGGTAAAACCCCTTAGCAACTTTTCTTGGTTATGTCACCAACCAACGTAAAAGTTAAAACTTAAAGTGAAGGAAAAGATCTGAAAATAAAGTTAAGGACATGGGGCTAAAAAGCCGAGAACAAGGTAAAAGTAAATAAAAGTATCGATACAATTAGATAAATCATTATAGTTCAATCAATAGACCAAGACTTGCAATGAAGTAAATTTTTTGAAATGTGGTTTACCTTACCTGTCATATTAGTGATTCAGATATCTTTTAAGTTCTCAAGCATATCTTATTATGGCTTTCCAGGGGTGACTTTGGAAGGTTGGGTCATGGTGATCATACTCATTCCTCATCCCATAAAAGCATTATAGGGTCTAATGATACAACCAATTGCCTGTGGGACAGTCATTGTTTGACAGTTACCATTGACAACCAGGTGCTGAGGTTTGTAGTTATCTGTCTTTTTGTCTATTCCGACCTTTTTTTCATGCACTAATAGGCTAATAGCTATTCCTAGAGTCACTGTGTAGGTCATGTTGATTTTTTGGCCCCGTATTTTTACTTTCATTAAGTCTTATATGTTTCTTAAGAGAATATTTGAAGAGGATTTTTGACAGTGGAGCATTAAGAGGTTGCTTTAATTTAAAATATCCATTTGAATTTTGGGACATGCTATTGCTGAGTTGACTCTTTTCTTACTAAAGTAACTGTTAAATCATTTCATACCTAAGTTCTCCTTTTATGGATTGGCTCAGCTACCTTGGTCATGGTTCATGCATCTAGTATAGTTTAACTCATATATCCTGAATACACCTTCTAATTTAACATTTTGTTTTAGATATAGCAATATTAAAATCCTTCGTTTGTTTTGGAAGGCTAAAAGGCAGTTATATATTTGTTCTTTACAACATAATCTTAGATGTAGGTTCTGGTTACAGGTCTTTTTGTTTCAGTTGAAAGAAAAATGTTGTTTTATTCTTATTTCATGTGTGACATATTAGGTCATATTTTTTTTTTTGTGAAAAAATGACATTCCACATCAGTTATGTAATAAACGATGTAGAAAGTGGTTATACAACATCGATTATAGGAAAACTGATGTGGAAAAAGCAATTTATACATCGATTTTAATCAAAACCAATGTTGTAAGTACTATATAACATCAATTTTGAAAAAAATCGATGCAAAATGTGTCATTTCTACATCGATTTTTGTAGAACC
Source organism: Glycine tomentella (assembly GCA_007407185.1). NCBI lineage: Eukaryota > Viridiplantae > Streptophyta > Magnoliopsida > Fabales > Fabaceae > Glycine > Glycine tomentella. Next base: position 305,968 of record PYAF01003460.1, read on the forward strand.
GGTGTTATTTTGCACCTTACAACATCGGTTTTTAGGAAAATCGATGTTGTAAGGTGTACGACAACATTGATTTTTCTAAAAATCGATGTTGATTTTTACATTTTTTTTATTTTTTATTATATGATATCAGTTTTCTTAATAACAGATGTTGTGAAGTGTATGTTAACATCGGTTTTCAGCATTGATACTTTTAACGTCGATGATTTTAATATTGATTAAAATTCGATGTTAAAAATAAAAAATAACTGATATTAAAAATCTATTTTCTAATAATGCATCCGTATCTTTGATTATATTTCTCATTATATTTCTTCACATATTATGAATGAAATGCACTAAGCATCTTAAAAAAAAAAAGGTCTCACACTTTTGGAAACTAAATTAGTTATTTACCAAAAAAAATATTTCACTTTTTTATCAATCACAAATTGAAGATGAACAAACTTAAAACGTTGTTGCCATTACACAAATAAACCTGATGCCACTATGGTAAAAAACAACACTATTTTGCTTGCATGTGACGGTTCATCCCCTGCATGGCAATTTTAGACTTCCACAAAAGAGAGTGCATTTGAAAAACCAAAAATTACTTTTTTATTTATCAAAATTGGTGTAATTTTTTCAATTAATTACCAAAATTAGTAAAATTTAAAAAATTTACTGAAATCAATAAGTCATCTTTTAAAAGATATTTTTTTTATATGAAATAGTGTTTTAAAATATGATTTTCTTTTTTCAGTTTTTTAAACAGTATAATTTTTTGAAAAGGAAAAATATCTTTTGAAACACATTTTTTATATCTGAAATCGTTTCAAATGACGTTTTATCCTGTTTCGGTAATTTTCTTAAAATCTATCCGTTTTAGTAATTAATTAAATAAATAAATTACATCAGTAAAAAAGACCTATGAAAAGTTAAAGGAAAAAAAAAAATATTACTTATAAACCACTCCACTGGCAAGAAAAGCTTTTATAGAAGTAATAGAAAGCGAGGATTTACTCAATGCCAAAATGAATGGAAAACTGATTCATTCAAATTAGACACGTAACTAAAAAAAACATGCCTGAAAATAAATAAAAGTAAGACGTACCCATCAAAATAATTGAAATTTGGAAGAGTGGTTTCCACTTTTTTACCGACTAAAACATCTGCTTTTAAGTCTTCCAATTAACTGTGTTTTTTTTTTTTTTATTATCAAATCAAATACAACAACTATATCGGCTGAAAGATGATGCCATTATAAAATATCATTATTTTAACTATGGTTTTATGTTGTTTTAAACAAAATAGGGAACTTTTTTCCGCCTTTTCTGGAATCCGAACTGTGACTTTTTGTCCCATATTTCACGTCGTTGACAAACAGAGCGGTGCGAAAACCGCGACTTTGTGACACGTTAGGGCACAGAGCGTATACTCTCTTTCTATCTAGGTCAAAAACGCTTCGGTGCATCTAAACCTTCTAGAAAATAAATCAGCTTAGAAAATGATGAGATTACTTATTTTACTTTTAGTTTGATTCCTCACTAAATGTAAAACACACGTTAAATGTTATAAACAGCTTTATTTTGTTGTGGCACTAACTTCGCTTTTAATAAGAAAACTTGGATATATAATTAAAGTGTATAGTAATTATAAACAAGTGATTGTAATAGGAATTGTGTTTGTTCCTGAATATATGACGGTCCCATAAGGGGAATGATCAGGGTATGGTTGGCACCGCGCGTCTTCCTAACAAAATGACATTAACATAACATGGTACAAAAAGCACCATATTAGGGGTATTAGGGTAGGTGATGGATATATTATAAACAATATATGTTTCGTTTATATATGGGTGTTTATGTTTTTTGCCACATATTTTCTATGTGTGTGTTTTGTTCCAGTCATAAAACCTACACCGCGAAATAACACATTACACATCCATGATCCACCTATTTTTTCAACTCCCACATATTGTGCCTGAACTCTGGAGAGTTTAACACATTTCTGTTCTTCTCCAAGTTCTGGTGAAGATTACCTGCATGCCTCCGAGGTTTGAATTTTGTTATACGGTCGAAAAGAAAATTGCATGTGTCTAGCATTTTAGTTAACGTAACAACTAACAAGTTTAGGTAAGAATTTTCAAACAAACCCGAGAAAAAAGGTTCCCCTTCTAGATTCAACTATATACTATCCAAATTCCTAAGAAGAATTGTAATTAATATAAATACAACTATGAGTTCATTTTAATTTTATCAATATGAGTAATTCTCATTTTTATTACAATTTTTTTATGATTCTAGATGAGAATCCTATTATCATGCCTACTGATATGGGCTTTAGTTGTGTGTTTGTTTGAGGATTTTTTTTAAAAAATAATTAACATTTTTAAATTTCTAAAACATAAAAAATTCCTTTAAAATGCACACTACAAATTGGGATCCAATCATTTGTTTCCTTTATGTACCTCTTTTTGTCTTTAATACAAAATTTTTTTTAAAAAAAAGATAACAATAAAAAAGAATGTTATTTCTGAAAAGAGAAGGAAAAAGTGTTTAACATATGTTTCTTTTTAAATGAGAGACAAAATATAGGAACAAGTAATTGCAATCCGTTACGTATTATATATAGTATATACCTATGATGTTACTGAATAAAAGGTAGTTTTCATTAATTATTACAGTAAACCTATAAATTATTAATTTAAAGTTTCTATTTGTTTCAGATTCAAATAATCAATCAATATATTATTTTCTTATTTTATCAATATAACATAACAAGTACGTACTTTATAAAAGCAATAAATATTGCACCTAAGAATAGTCTGTGATCAAAGAATTTGAAGCCTAGGACGACTAACTAGTAAAAAACGGATTGACAAAAAATACATAAAGCTTAAAATTTATATATATATATATATATATATATATATATATATTCTTAATTGTTCTTAATTGTTGTCCCACGGGAACGAAACATTTGAAAGTCAATAGCTAATATATTTTACTCGTCGATGTTACAGTTGCTTTGTTAATTTCAATGTCTGGTGAGAATACAAAACAATTAATGCTACGCTCACTGACTATGAAAATTAAAATAAGTAAAATTATTACGTGTTTAATGTGTGCTAGTAAGAATTTCGTATACTCTCAAAAAAAAAAAAAAAGTAAGAATTTAGTTCGCATAACTGAATTTTCCGCTATAAGAACGAAACTATAATATGGCTGGTCCATTTATCTCTCTCGAAGTTCATTCTTATTGCGGTTGTTGAAGTAGTTTGGTTTTTCTAGATTGTGAATGTCTCGTCATCCTTTATGTATGTTATTATCTCATTTCATATTTTTTGATATTTTAGTTTTTTTTTAAATAATTGATGCTTTAAAATTTTAAAGTCTAACTAAATTTTTTCAAGTATATTTTTATTTAATATTTACTACTAGTAGTGAAGATGTCAAATATGAAGTTATTAAATAAGAACATTTTAGTCTAAATATATCAATTTTTAGTTTCATTAAATGTTTCTTAATTTGTGTGTAATAATCTTAAACATCAAAAAAAATATAGGAGTGAAGTAGTATTTAATTGTTGTAGTACTTTTAAAATAAGACAAATTTTTTGACCAAAAAGAACCTATAATAGATTAAGACTTTAAGATAACTAAATGAATTTTAATAAGAAAAAAACTAAAATAGTTTTTTTTTTCTTCTGAAAAGTTATATTGAGTATCTTACATAAATTCAAGTTTTTCGCTTCCGCATTAGGTATGATGATTTAGATTCTATTCTTATTTTATTCATGTTGATAGGTGATATGTAAATTTTACTATAATTTTTTGTTGAAATTAATTTTCATTCCTTAATCTAAGCTTTTTATAACCATAGAAAAAAAATATATAATAGCAATGCAATCGTGGGCACGAATGAAATGAGTCAGGTCTAATTAGATTTTATCTTGAATATACTTGTCATATTTGTCAAATTTAAGTTCTATTAACCTATTCACTTGAGAAAGACCCATTTTTTATGACTTAACTTTATTTTGTAAGTTTGTCTAAAAATATTTTACAATAACGAACTTTTTTAAAAAATTAACATATCTGTCACTGAATAATTTAATAAATTTAAAATGAATTAAGCGACTTAAATTATTGAATAAATTAAAATATATATGATTTTAATATATTATGAAAAATATTGATATAATAATAATAAATTAAAAATGATAATATCATACATAATTACAATCGGTTAAACTCTCACCACTAAATAGTATATATATTTATAGTCGTAAAATGTTTTTTACTTTTAAAATTTTCATTTCTGAAAAAATTATTAATTTTTATAATAATTATCTTTAAAATTATATCCTTATGTTGGTGTGAAATCTTATAAGCCATTGTGTCGGCTAACACCAATCAATTTACATTTAAGTGATTGATTCAAGAAAATGACTAAATTCTTTTATAAGGTTTTTGGTCTACTCCAAAGAATTGTAAATTTAACATTTCTATTATAAGCTACTCATACGTAAAATTGCAGGGCAGAAGAACATTGTAAACAACTAATGTAAATTGTGTGAAAGTAAATCAAAGCCATTAAATTAAGCAGTAGAAATAGGAAAGTAATGAGCAAAAGTAAGAAATCTAGGTAAAAGAAGATAATTTTGATTGATGATGATCGTCCCCATAATTACATCTTATTTCCCCATTTATAAGACAAAAGATTATTACAAGCCCTCGTTCCTAATACACTACTAAGTACTAACCACTATCCTAAATTTTAGGATGATCATGGATTACATGATCTTAACCTCCTGCATGATTATCTTCTCGGGAAATAGTATACCTATGTTCCGTAAAACAATTTTATTTCAGATCATGGACTTCATTCTTGTGTGTTTTTTATTTACTAAATTTACCCTTCCAATCCTTTGTCGCACTACTACAATTATAGCTTTTTACGACAGGCATTTTAAGTCGGTTCTCCAAAAACCGTCATAGATGATGTGCGGTGGCAATTCCAAGTCAGTTCCACTTAAAACCGTCTATGATAGTTAAAATCTACGACAGTTTCAATTTAACCGTCTTTGTTTTTATAGTTTTCAAAGTCGTTTCCTGCATAACCGACTTCAAATCTAGCTAATGTCAAAAACAAAACGGCACCGTTTTACTTCTTTGCTGTTTCTATTATTTTGGCCCCCCACGAAATTGCATTGTGGTGCCCTAAACTCCTCCTCTGTCCCTCTCCCACCATCCCTAAACTCTCAACTTGTCTCCCTTACACACCGTACCCGCGTGGTGGCCTCTCCCCGACGGAGCCTCTCGCGTGGTCGCGCCTCAGCTCGTTCTCCGTTCGACTTGGTGCCGGCAGCTTCTTGTGAAGTTATTCAGGTAATGACACATTTCCATAGCTTTGTACATTTTTCTGACACGGTTCCCTTGCTGGGTTCAAGTTCGTCACTTTGGATTCTCTTCCAAATGGGTTCAGCTGATTGATTGTTCAAGGGTTGCGATTTTTTCTTGTTCTTGTTCTTTTTATTATTAGTTTTGTTTAAATTTGTAAGCTTTATTGGTGATTTGTTTTGATCTGTATATGACAATCTTGTCTTTTAATGTCGTTGTTGTTGTTTCTTGATGTTCATTTTGGAACTGTTTTAATATAAGGAAAAGCTATATGGCCCGCTTGTGTGCTTGTTTTTTTTAGTTTTTTATTTGCAATTAGTAGCAATGGCCAATGGGTCAGAATAAGAAGAAAATAACCGTTTGGTAATTGAGCATGATCTTTGAATCATAAGCTGAATGAATGCCATGCTTCAATGCGAATTTATTATTGTATCTATTGATTATTTCTCTTTGATATAGGTTTATTTTGTGACTGGGCTACTTGTGTGTATTGATTCTAAAGCTGTTTCAGATGTTACACCTGTTTGTGGTAGAAACTTAGCATCATACCATTCCCATAGTGTGGTTGTTTTGTGTTTGGACCCAAAGGAATGACATAGCTATAATAATGTAACAACCAAATACTAAAATGATAATACGTTTGGTTCTTCATAGTCATGAGACTTTTTGTGTGCAAGTATCTGCATCTTGATGCAACATCTCCCTTTCATCCCTAATCTGACAGCTGAATTGATCATTGATAGATTCAACTAAATGTAGTTCAACATTTGACTTTCCGAATGACTCTTTATGATGTGAATTTTCCATTTCTGCATTTTCTAATTTGCACACCATTACTCTTAACCTCTCATCAAGATCATTATTTGCTGAACAATGTTTATCAAGATCTTCACCTAGCTCTTTAAGTTCCATCAGTTTTTCAAACATAATAATCTCGTAAATCAGGGAAATATTAGATTCGCCTATTGTCTCATGGATCATGACGCATATTTCTTCTTCCAAGTTACTTTTCTCTTCACCCCGATCTAGAAATCTTCACCGAAATGCCCACTGTTATTGTCAACAGCCTTCAACACCTGAATGAAGCCAATCCTTAGTATTTTAATTTTCTCATACAGAGAATTCACATCAACCTGATTTTGATCATTTTCAGTCTCCAATTTAGATATCATTCTGTCAGACATTTTGGAATCATCCAAAAGTCTCTGACACTAAACTAGAAGTGAGAAGTTATTTTTCTCCAAATCATGAATACATTTCTGCAATATGAAAACTGCAAGTTGAGCATGTATAGCTCTGTCCTGTTAGACAGCTATTCTGTTTTCTTGAAATTCGTATCTTCTTATAGAATAAGAATTTGTAATTCCTTCTCAGCCAAATAATCTTGATTCAATTTCAAAACTCTGGAACTGTCTTCCCTCTCAGAATATAGGGAAACTAGTAGCTCTTCTACCTTTTGAAGTTTAGACTCCCTTTCTCCTTTTACTTCACAATGCTTCAATTCTAATTCGTTGTGCAGTTTCTCAATATCTTTCAGTGTTTGATGAGTTATGTTCAACTGTGAAACTAAGGTTTCTTTTTCTTGAAAGATAGTGGACTTCTCATGGTCAAGTGATCTGCATGTGTCTTCTTATACCTTGGAATTCACCCTTAACCCTTCAAGGTCAGCATTCACATGAAATAGTGAATTTTCCAATAGGTTGGTCTTTTTTGAGAGCTTCTCCAGCTTTTCAGTTGTGGATTGTAACTGAGAAAACAAGGTGGCCTTCTCAGCAGCAAGATTTGATTTCTCCACTAGCAGAGATTGGCATGTTTCTTCCAACTCATTCACCTTTCTCTAAAACAGTATTTTTCTCCAGAAGTTTCTCAATGGTTTCGAATTTTACCCAAAAAGCTTCTTTCTCTCCTTTGTCAACCTCACACGTTTCCTTCAGCTTTAAGTTCTCATCTTGCAATTTTTTCACAAATGTTCCAAAGCACTGTGGGTGTATGTCAGTTGATCGGACTTCCTATATCATGGCTTCATGTTTTTTATTCACATCATTAAGCTCCTCTTTAAGACAGTAAATTTCTTGTTGAAGAGCATTTGTTTCATCAATTCCAAGCTCCACCTCCTGTTCAACTTTGTCTATTCTCTCCCTTAAAGTCAAAATCTCATCCTGCAAATTTTTTATAGACAAATGTGAAGAAATTTTTACCTTATTTATAATTTTGTTTTCCTCACTCACCCTGTGTACTTCATCCTCTAAAGCCTGCTTACCAGATTCCACATTCC
>PYAF01003461.1:0-13861 GCA_007407185.1 Glycine tomentella
CTGACTTGTTTTTAATCATTGCAATTAATTATTATTTCTGTTTAATTTTATATATTCTGCCAAATTCCTTCAAAAACCCCCCAACACGTTTTCAATCCCTTAAACATCGACAATTGATCCTTGAGAGACGACCTAGGAGTCACTTTCCTAGTACTACATTAAATAAATATTAATTTGACGGAGTACGACCTTCGATCATAGCCCAGTGTGGGCTAGACTTGATTGAACCCTAGGATAGGGGAATTCTGTTATGTTATGTACTGTGACTTGAATGTCTGTGGATTGGTTTTGATATAAGATTGCATGTGTCTTGATTAGGCCTTGATTGTGAGATTGTTGGTGGCGGGAGCCACAGACCAGGGAAAGAACTACAGAGTGATCCTTTGACAGGTAAGTTCAGTGTCCCTGGGGATGAATTCCCATTTTGGTTACACACCATATTCCTGGGGAGTGTTGGTCATGATTCATGATGCATGCATTGGTTGTTGCATTGCTTATAATGATATGTATGCAATTGTACTGGATGAATGTATGATGTGATTGAGATATATCTGTTGGCCAATAGATGAATACAGGCCTTGAGGAGCTCTGCCATGTATTCAGGCGTTGAGGAGCTCCGCCAGGCATTGAGGAGCTCTGCCATGTGTTTAATATGATACTGACGTTGAGGAGCTCCGTCAGGGCATTGAGGAGCTCCGTCAGGCAATGAGGAGCTCTGCCATTTGTTCATATGTTTATGAATAATGATGCTCATAGTATAATGAGGGCCAGAGGGCCAGGGCAGTGGGCCATGCTTGATATGTTTGTCTGATGTGTGTGTTGTGAATCTGTGGGCTAGGGTGGGAATGATTTCCCAAGGACCCTGAGCTTACTGAGATATGTTATCTCACCCCGTGTGGGGTTTCTATGATTTCAGGTGACCCTTCTGGAAGAGAAGATCAGTCTCATGGCAGGAGGCCCAGCAGAGACGAGGCTGCTTATCTGAGGAGCAGCAAGGAGAGCTTGAAGGCTCTGTTTTATTTTGAGTCTGTTATGTACCCTTGAGAAGGGTTGTATAGTTCTGTATACCCTCGAGGAGGGCTGTTATTCTTTTGTATCACCACGGTGTGGTGAAGACACTGATGTATATGACTATGTACAAGACTATTTGAGATTATGACATGAGACTTTTCCCTAAGTATTAATGTTGAATATTTGTTAATCTGCCTAAAAGTTTTAGTTATCTGTCTTTATGATGTATGATATGAGAAACTGGATCAGCAGGGGTGTGAAATATATGTCTTGTGTGTGCTGTTTATGATATGTTTATTCCATACATAATGAATCAAGAAAAGCGATTCTGTGCTTTCGCTGAGTTATATAAACTATGTTTTAAGCGCTAATCTGATATTATTAATGTTAACGCACCAGAGGCCTACGGGGTGTTACACCAATTTGCCAGCTCAAGAACCAACATAGACCAATCTATGTTGGTTTATTCGTTCCGTGGACCAACCCGGTTCAACTTATTTATCTACAAACATATTTAGATAATACCTATGTAGATCAAGTTGACTTATATACTCAATCATAATTTTTTTGTCCAACCAAGAGGTATCTAAGACTTCTTATTTGAAATCCAACTATTCCCCTCCCACCGGATCAATCTATTTTGGGGTAAAATAATACCTTCATTTGCAACTAGATGCCCAAATCATGAGTGCCTAGAGTTGGACTAGATTTAGTCTAATTTAAGACCCAATCCAATTTGGTTGGTTTTGCTATCTTTTGTTACGTAGCTCAGACCAACAAAAAAATTTGGAGTAAAAGCTTTAATATTAAAAGTTGTAGAAGAAAATTTAACTTGTTAGGGTTTATGGAGAGAAATGCTATAATAGAGAAGGGAGACTTTTGACTTGAGGTGGAAAGAGAAGAAATTGGACAATTTATTTTAGAGAGAGAATGAACTTTATTACAGTGAGAGGAATCAATGTAGTGGATGCAATGAAGAGAATATAGTGCACTACAAAGGAGGATAACATGAAAAAGATTTACAAATTTGTTTAAAATATATAATATTTATTTCCTTGGTTGGTGTTTATAAACCTTAATAAAATAGTATAAGAAACATATGAAATATTATTTTTTGATATTTGTTTATAATTTATTTTTATTTTTAGCATTTTTCATTTTTTGTTAGGCTCACAAGCTAGTTTGCCAACTCAAGGACCAACATGGACCAACTCGATTCAACCAATTTATATACAAGTATATTTAGATTAGACCCATGCAGATCAAGGACTCAAAGGATCATAGTTTTCTAGTAGTCGAAACTCATGGGGTTCCCAAAACTAGACAAACTCGAGAGGCTATAACCTCAAGGGCATGGAGCACCTGATCCGAACCTATCTTACCATCCTTTATACTTAAACACCGAACTCACCAATGATACCGTTTCAAAGTTCAAGAATCATTTTGCTCTTAAACCGCACTTCGATTCACTCTCCCGCATCAGTCACTCACCCAATCTAGTTCACAATGTTTCCACCTCACCAATTCAACTCCTTCTACCACAAAACCCTAACGTGTTTTCACCAATGTAGTTTCCTATGTCAGTGCCAGTGCACCATGTCCCAATGAGCTTGATGCTCGATTTTACAAAGCTGCATAACGTGCATTTGAGCTCCAACGCGAAATCTGTTAAACTCTTGTTCTCAAGGCAGACCTTCAGTGTTTTCTCGAACTCTTCGTTCATGTCCTCCGCCATCACCAACGATGATAGAGTGTTTACACAAGGAAGATCTTCCTTGTGTCGACGCCGCCACCGACCTTCGCCTTAAAATTGTCAGCATTCAAAAAGCAGTGCCACGAACACCGCAAACACTCCAACGACATCTCTGACTCCAACAAGTGCCACTGCATCAAACGAAGGTACACCACGTTTCACTGAATTGTAACTCCAAAATTGTTGACTAACGCGTTAAAAAAACAAATAATATTTAATGTTTAATGCTTAAAATTTAACGCTTAAATAAGGGTATTTATTGATAATAAAAGCTTTACGTCATAACTCATTAAAATTGTTGACTAAGTTTATTATAAATTAATTAATAATAAAATAAATGGTTTTGTGATTTAAACGGCCTTAGGCAATCATTTAATCATTTAAGAGGCACATTAATTTTAAGTCTCGATATGTATCATGGTTCTTGAACGTACAATTTCAACATATTTATCAAAATTTTCACTTTGTAACTATAATTATTTATAATTTTTGGTCAAGTAAAATTTGTAGGCTCTGGTGGTAATTGTTTTTTCTTCTCAACTTGCTCTCACTTTGTGTTATGCAGAAGGAAAAAGAATAAAACTCGTTAAAAATATCGAATTTTAAAGATCTAGAATCTTGCGTCCTATAAATTGTGTATTGATCTTCGTTTTATCATATTTTTATTTAATGGAAAAAATCATTTTACATCTTAAAATATATAACCACCTTAACTGTAATTTATTTTTGTTTAGTTGAATAGGAAAAAATATGGCAATAACTACCTCACTAACTACACTACAACTTCCTGCTTGGCAATTTAATTAAGGGGAGAAGCACTAAACAGTAAACACAAAAGTAAGTTCTCAAATTATATTTGCTAGTATACGTAAGGACATTCATTTATTTCTTGTAGAATATGATATCTAGAAAATATATCAAAATATCACAATTGTATCTTATAATAAATAAAGTATCTTCTGTTTAGGGATAAGTATGTTAGATGATCTCTTAGAAGTGGTTTCTATGTTTTATAATATAACATGATTTGTTCCCTTGTTTAAGATGCAAAATTTGATTAAATAGGGATTAATGCATAGTATTTTGCAACACATCATTAACATCACATACCAATATTATATTTTATTATCAAAGACAAATAGAGTTTGTTCTCTTTTTATCCTCATCTTCTACCTAAATACTTGTAATATCAATAATTTGCTTAAATATTCTGACATGAATATCTATCTAATTCTGAATAATTAAGAGAAAACAAGAAAGAATAAGAGTCGTAGCCCCTAAATATGAGAAAATTCTAGACAACAATATTCTCAACATGGTTCCCAATGTTCCCCACTACACCTATATAACAGACTCCCTCTAATAGAGTCAACCTTCTCGCTCTATAACTAACTCTGCCCTCCCACTAAATCTTTCCTATAGCTGTATTGGGCCCTGGCCTTGATAATAGACTACGAGAATACACTAACAGAGATTTAGCAGTTAGGAGTGTGATTCTTATCAATTCAATAACGAATGTTATTATTCATTGAGTCCATGTTCTCTATATAATAAGGGTTTTGAATAGGAAAGGCAAAATTAGTTTAACTCATCAGGTCACCCATTTAACTTGCCTTTTTGGAGGGTTGGGTTATGCATTGCAATCCATAAATTAGCCTAACTTGCTCCACAAACCTAAGAGTTATGTTAATTATTGAGATATGTCTGGTTTGAAAGAAAACACATTATTTTTTGTTTTTACATATAATTTTTTACTAAAATACCATAATCTTTCACATTTCCTTCTCTTGATTCCAAATTTCACTTTTGTCGTCGATTTCTGGTAGCATGACAACCTCTACTGTCTAGGGTGGTTGTGTCAATGAACAATGAACTACTGATTCAATACTTGCCATCTACAACCTCTATTGACGACCTCGTAATTTTACAACCACCATCAATCCAAGCCTAGTTGTCTTCCATGCTATCTGCTCAATGATGCAACCATCCTCTATGATGATAAGACACTATATTATTAAATCCATATATTTTAGGTGCTTTGATTTGTCTTTGTGACTTTTTGGGTGTTGTGGTTTTCGGCTGCTTCAAATGATTCTGAATCGTCCAGTTAGACTCCTCAAGGTGCTAAATTATGATGTTGAGGTTGCATTTGATGATCTTGATGAGTCTTATCAGGTACTTCAAACTGCTTCTGATCACTAAAGTTTCTAATTGTGATATCAAACTCTACATGCTTAGTGACATCCTTAGCCTTGCCCGAATCTTCTTCAGATTTCAAATGCAGCATAGAGAGTTCATTAAAGATGACATATCTACTTAGAATGACCTTTCTTTCTAACGGAGACCAGATTTTGAATCCTTTGATTCCATCTGCATAGCCATGAAGACACTCTTCTTGGCTCTAGGCTCCAGCCTACCTTCATTTACGTGATAGTATGTTGGACATCAAAACACCTTCAGCATTGAGTATTCAACAAGTTTATTAGACCATACCTTAATAAGGGTCCTAAAATCTATGGCAGTGAATAAGGTAGGGCATGTTGTGCTGACTGCCTTAGCCCAGAAACTTTTATTCAACCTTGAATTGGATAGCATGTATTTGGCCCTTTCCAACAAGGTCATGTTCATTCTTTCAGCTACTCCATTCTACTGTGGAGTATAGCATACAATACATTCTTTTTGCAATGCCTTCATCTTTACAAAATTCATTGAATTTCATAGGACAAAATTCCAAGCTACTGTCAGTCCTAAGACGCTTCATTAATTTCCTGTTTGATTCTTCATAAGAATCATCCAATGCTTGAAACATTTGAAAGCTTTAGATTTCTACTTCATCATGAATACCCATGTCATCCTGGAGTAATCATCGATGATGGAGAGGAAGTACCTTGCCTCTTATAGTGAGGGAACTATCGAAGGTCCCCAACAGTTAGAATGGATATAGTCCAATGTGGCCTTTGTAGTGTGCACAACCGTTGGGAATTTCATCTGATATTGCTTGCCATAGATAGAGTGCTCAAAAAACTGAAGAGGTTCCACCCTGTGATTTCCAAGTAAGCCTCACTCATATGGCTCAGACATAGATGCCACAGAGAATTGTCATTGGATGAGCCATTGGACCCATGACTCCTAACTTGTGAACCAGTTGAGATTGTCATAATGGACCCTTGAAGGATATAGAAATTTCCTTACTTGGTCCCTTGCATTACCACAAACTTCCCTTTTCCTCTAATTTGCATAACTGCACCTTCAACCCAACAAGAAAAACCTTTTGAATCCATGGCATCGATAGAGACTAGATTTTTCTTAAGCTCTGGAACATGACAAACATTAGTTAAGGTTCTAACAATCTCATCATGCATTTTGATTTGTATAGAACCTATTCGACTAACTTTCAAAGAGCATTGTTATCCATCAGAACATTACCATGAGACTTATGTGTTACTTATGTGTGGACACATATGATAAGAACAACCTGAGTCCAGTATCGATTGTTCAGAATGTTGCTATGGTTGTTCACCAACAACCATATTCAAATTGTTTTCAAACGAGGAATCATTTTGAACCACGACAATAACAAATATTTTTTTCTATCTTTGGAGAATCTTTCTTCCAATGACTAGGTTCTTTGTAGTAATTACAAATGTCATTTGGATCGAACTTACTTTCCTAAATACCTTTGTCTTTGTTTTTCTTCTTCTTCCTTCTAGAAGAATCAGTCACCGATAATTTGGATGTAAAGGCTTCATCATCATTCCCAAATGCTTTTAGTCGAAGCTCTCTAGAATAAAGGTTGGACTTGACTTGTTCAAGTGTAATGGAGTCCTTGCTAACACTAAGAGAACTCACAAAATTATCATAAGAAGGAGGGAGAGAGGCTAACATAATCATTGCCAGATCTTCATTTTCTATTTTGATATCAATGTCATAGAGCTCTATCAAAACAAAGTTTAACTCATCAAGATGTTCTTTCAGTGGCGTGCATTCTCTCATTCGGAGGCCAAACAAACGCCATTTCAGAAACAACTTGTTGCAGATTGATTTCATCATGAAGAATTTCTGCAGCTTAAGCCATAATGTAGAAGCAGTTTGTAACACCCTTTTATTCCGAGACACATACACTTATAATTTGAGTAAAATATATTCATTGTGAATTTGAAAGAAAGGATACGTGATATCTAGAAGACTTTTCTTGCAATAAAAAATGTCACATGTCATATTTTGCAAACATTTAAAATTAAACAAGTTAGAGTATATACATAATCTAGTTCAAATAACTCTTTGAACTCCAAAGGCCTTAATAAATCATTTAAAACAATTATAAGGGAAACTAAAAAAGTCAGACATAGACTTGAAGACTAAAACCCGTTCCTCGATGTTACATAGTCTCATAGCATTACAACCCATAAAGAAAAGATAAAGTAACAACTACTAATTGAGGCCCCAAGCCCCTCCTCTAGAATTATCCTCATTATAGTCATGAACCTTACTTGCAAATGGCAATCAGCCTAAACACAAACAACAATGGGAAGATAGGGAGTGAGATACATCTCACCACATATAATAGTGTAAGGATTAAAGGCAGTTAAAACTATACATCATCACACATGACAAACATTTGTACCATGGTCACCTAATCATGTACATTCTCATAGGCACACATGCATTATGATGTGGATTCAACTTAAGACTTAAATGCATATGGTACCAATAAAACATGTGAAAGAAGCCCAAGAGAACATGAAATTGCTAGATTTCAACACCATGGGAAACCAACAACACATTACAGTTTATTGTAGTTTGTTCTTTTTCCTTTATGTGAGGTAAATTTCCTGCAAATAATTCGCTATTTGATCCGAAAATTGCCAAGACTAAAAGGAAGAACAGGAACAAAAAGAAACAAGCAACCACTAAGCCACCGGGTGAGTCTTCTTCTACTGATTCTCCTTTAATTGAAAAGCCACTTGTAATTGATAATATGGTTGATCGAGAACGAGGTGGCAATAGACCACCAAAGAGAACTCTTGGTGACTATGCTTAGAAACTTGTTAGAGAACATCTCCACAGAGACTTGAGTTATTCAATTTCTCCAGATAAAAGTAAGCAGTTCAATAGTTATGTACCATAAATTTAGTCGAAATCTCATGGGTTTAACGAAAATAATGGAAATAACGAAAGTAGCAAAAATAACGAAAACAAGTAAAATGAATTTAATTAATTAAAGAGAAACGTAGGATTGGAATTCATAGTTCAAACCCTCAGTAAACAAAAAATATTAATACATACGAATCATTTTCTAGCATCACTGATGCATACATTAAATCACCCTGAATCGATCCCTCGCATTCAAGAATCCTAAGAATATTTACTGAATATCGATTCCTTGCATATGAAATAAATATTCCAGCATTACAATCATAATCTCGTGCTATTTGCAATCAAAACGTTATGCTCTATTCCTAGAAGCGTAACGTAAAGGGTAAATTCATTTAGTTCAAATTCTAAGAGTACTTTCTAGTCAAACTTAAATTCCAATTTCATGAAACCGGTGATCAAATAGAATCAAGCATTATGAACAGAATGGAATCACTGGTAATGAGTAAAAAAGATTCATATATATATATATATATAATATCAAAAGAGATACATAAGGGTACAAAGATTATATCCAATCCTTCAGAGAAACTAGTCAATCATTGTGTAGAGCACAAGATAAACAAAAGAAATGATGAAGGATGCGATCCATGGTCACTTCTCTGCAGTTCCAGCTCCATTTTTCTCTCTTCTTTCACGATGTTCTCTCTCTTCTGGTTCGTCTTTCTACCTGTTCTTCACCTCTTGCATGACTTTTAAATGAAATGGTCTAAGAGGTGTCAGACAAACTCGCTCTAGCGAGTGATACTCGCTCAGGTGTGCTGGTTCCTTCAATCTGAAGTTATGTCACACGCCCAAGCGAGTGATAGCTAGCCTTGTTGAGTTGATAACTTCATGATGAAGGAATATCACTAGCTCAGGTGAGTTGATTGCTAGCCAGGGCAAGTGACACTCTGAAATTCTTCAAAAAATACCTTGAGAATAGGAGAGCAAACATAAAAACAAGCTAGCAACTCAAATGAATCATCACTTCCTATCCCTTCCCTTTTCAACCAAGTTATCACTACTTCCTATACCAAGATCCCAACTTATAAAATTTACAATAACTCTTTACAGTTTATAATAAAATGTACATAATTCAGACATTTATTTATTCATAAAAAACTTGTTTCCTTTTTTTCCTATACAATATTTAATTTACATGAATAACCACATTTAAAAACAAAGTATTTACATCATATTAGCCACCAAATGATAGAAATCCCAACAAAACACCTTTGCTCTCCTAGCCTAAGGTAAGGTAGTGATGGAGGTCCATTACAAGCTCAAGACCAAGAAGGAGAAATTGAAGAGCTTCCTTTGGTTAGCTTTAGAGGATTCATGACAAGAGCTAGACCTCAAGCCCTTCTAGAGCACATCAAAGCTAACTTGCACCTTTTAGATAACCATGAGGAAGCACACCAACTCAAGAAGAACAAGGGCTAGATTTTGTACTCTCAAGTTTAATTTAATTCCAACACCTTTTTGTGGCAATAAATAGGCCTTTAGTGGCAATTGTTTAATAAGTGTAGGTGCACTTGTATGTAATTTTTAGCACCTATGTAAACTTGTAAACACTATAGTTGCACATGGCTGACTCAGCCATGAGTCGTCACATGAATAGCTTGCACCTCAAGCTTCATTTCATTTGCCATTTCATTCCACTTGCATTTAGCTTACATTTTTAACCTAGGTAGCTTACAAGACAAGCTTTAGGACCTTGGCTATATAAAGCTAGCTCAATGAAAAGTACACAACTTTTTGGCAAATTAATAGAAATATGAAATTTCTTGTGAGAGTTTCTCTCTTGTTCTTGTGCAAGAACTTCTTGGATCTTATCATTGGCTTCTCAAGGCTACACAATTGTTAAAGAAGCCTGATGCTAAACCTAGATTGATCAGGTGGATGCTTCTTCTTCAGGAGTTTGATATTAAGATTAAAGATAGGAGTGGTGCAAAGAACTTGCTTGCTGATCATTTGAGCAGGATTGAGGGACATGTTGATTCCTTTCCTATTAGGGATAATTTTCCTGATGAGCATTTGATGCATTTGCATTCATTACATGTTACACCTTGGTTTGCTAATATTGTGAATTTTATTGTCGCATATGTTGTCCCATCACATGTATCTAGGTCTCAAATAGATAAACTTAAGAGTGATGTTAAATATTATGTGTGAGATGATCCTTATTCGTGGAGGTTTGGTAGTGACCAAGTGATCTGCAGGTGTGTGCCAAATCATGAGATTCAGTTTATTCTTCAATTTTTTATGGCACACCAATCGATGATCATTTTGGTCATCAACAGACCACTAGAACGGTGTTATACTGTGGGTTCTATTGGCCCACCATTTTTAGAGATGCTCATCATTGTTCCACCACTTATGAGCAATGTTAGAGAGCGGGATGGACTATTACACATAGGCATGGGATGCCCCAGAAGCCCATTATTTTCTTAGATTTATTATGTTTGGGGTATTGATTTTATGGGTCCATTTCCTGTTTCTCATGGTTTTTCATATATCTATTGCTAATGATTATGTTTATCGATGGGTTGAAGCTAAGGCCACTAGAACTAATGATTCTAAAGTTGTTGTGGATTGTGAGATCTAAGTTTTTTTTTTTTTCAGGATTGGTCTGCCTAGAGCCATTATAAGTTACCAGGGGAGCCACTTCTGTAATAGGTCATTGACATTCTTGCACCAGAAGTATGGGATTATGCATAGGGTTGCTACAACATATCATTCCCAAACTAATGGGAAAGCGGAAGTTTTTAATAGAGAGATCAAACAAGTGTTGCAGAAAGTAATGCAGCTCAACATGAAGGATTGGAGCAAGCTACTTGAAGATGATTTATGAGCTTACAGGACCACTTACCGAACACCTTTGGGGATGTCTCCCTATAGGGTGGTTTTCGGTAATGCATGCCAACTTCGAGTGGAGATTGAGCATTGTGCTTATTGGGCGGTGAAGAGTTGCAACATGATATTTGATGAAGCAAGTATGGAAAGGAAGTTTCAATTGCAAGAACTTGAGGAGATCCGCTTAAAGGCCTATGAGAATTCCAAGATTTACAAGGAGAAAGTGAAGAGGTTTCATGATTCATGACTCTAGGATTCTTAGGAAAGAGTTCCAAATTGGTGAAAAAGTGCTCTTGTTTAACTCTCGCCTCAAGCTTATTACTGGTAAACTTTGATCTAGAAGGGATGAACCTTTTGTTATTACTAATGTTTTTTCCCATGATGCAGTTGAGATTAAAAATGGAGTTACCGGAAAAATCTTCAAAGTGAACGGTTACCAACTTAAGCTTTTCCATGAGAGTCCTCAAGTGGAAGAGGAGTTTGTGCAGACCTTTCTTTGATCTTGCCAATTTTATGTGATGATGTGCCTTGAATAACACTTGAGGAGTTTCCTTCTCCCTTCTTTTATATGTTGTCTCTTTGTTTGCATTTCATTGCATACTTGCATTAAGGACAATGTGTACTTCAACTGTGAAGGGAAAGGTTTAGAATATTTGTTTTTTGTTTGCTATTTTTTGTATCTATTGTTGCTTTATGTTTCTATATTATGTTTTTGTTTGTTTTTGTTTAGTTGTTTGCTATTTCTGTCTGTTTGTTGTTTCTGTTTTTTTTTGCTGTATTTGTTTCGTTATGTTGTTTTACTATTTTTACATACAGAAAATAAAAAATAAAAATCCAGGTGTTGTTTTTCTGGTGTTTTGTTGAATTTAGGTTCTTTTTCATGTTTTTCATAGGATATCTAACTTGTAAAAATTGTGAGAGATGTACCATTTTTAGTTGAGAGGTTTCATGCTTGATGTGAACCATTGTTACAATTGTTGAAGTGATAAGTAGGCTTGGAAAATAAAATTTAAGGGGATCATGTGTGATAGAAATATGGAATTTAGAGTTTGGGATCAGCTTCATACACCATTCAAATTTCTTCTACACCATTAGTGAAACAGTTCATTTCCCAATTTACCCTTGTTTATTAAATTTAAAAACTTTTCACTTTCTCTTCTCCTCCATTGCTTCGTCTGCGCTGCGCCGTGTCGTGCTTGGTGAATCGTTTCATTCATCCTTTCATTCTGAGGTTATTGTCGTGGTCCGTGGTGGCATTGGTTAGTGGCGTGTTCTCTGGTTGGTGGTAGCGCTGGTGAGGTAAGTTCTGTTGCTTTTGGTCTATGTAAGGAAGAAGGAGAGACAATACGGATTCGATAATCCGTATAACCCATACGGATTGGCCAATCTGTATGGTTTATTATTTTTAAAAAATACTTTTTAAATAATTAGGAACATGATTGGTGAGTATGCTTGTGAAAATCAAACTTGTTCAACCCGTTATAGGATGGTTTTGGTTAGAATTGGACATGATTGGTGAGTATGCTTGTGAATCAAAGTTGTTCAACCCGTTATAGGATGCTTTTGTTAGAATTGGATTTGATTGATGAGTATGCTTGTGAATCAAACTTGTCCAATCCATTATAAGATGCTTTTGGGATAATGATACTCGTAAGATGACTATGTATGTAAATCAAAGTTGTTCAACCCATTATAGGATGCTTTTGGTTAGAGTTGGACTTGATTGGTGAGTATGCTTTTGAATCAAAGTTGTTCAACCCGTTATAGGATGCTTTTGTTAGAATTGGACTTGATTGGTGAGTATGCTTATGAATCAAAGTTATTCAACCCTTTATAGGATGCTTTTGGTTAGAATTGGACTTGATTGGTGAGTATGCTTGTGAATCAAAGTTGTTCAACCCGTTATAGGATGCTTTTGTTAGAATTGAATTTGATTGGTGAGTATGCTTGTGAATCAAAATTGTCCAATCCGTTATAGGATGCTTTTAGGATAATGATACTCGTAAGATGACTATGTATGTAAATCAAACTTTTGCAACCCGTTATAGAATGCTTTTGGTTTTAGAGTTGGACTTGATTAGTGAGTATGCTTGTGAATCAAAGTTGTTATGTTGATTCTAGTGAACCCAAGTATCAAGGAATGAGGATCAAGCTTCAAGGTTTTGGACTTTCAAACATGCACAAAAGGATATGCTCAAAGGAAAGCTTGAAGAATCAATTTGATCATTTGTAAAAGGAAGTATATGATCTGATAATCCAAGTGTATGCATCATGCATCATTCATTCATTTTAGGATCATTGGACTAATTGATTAAGTAAAAGCAATTGATTAGAAAGGCACTTAGAATGTAAAGTTTTTGGAAAAAATAAAGTTACTAATAAATAATCGATTACAAGAATAGGAGCATCGATTATTTTGTTCTTCGTGTTCTTTAGAAAACAAAACATGATCATTGTAATCGATTACATCTCGATTTAATCGATTACTCAGGCTTTTATGAAAAGATGGAACTCTCTGTCTTAATCGATTACAATATTTGTTTAATCGATTACATGCCTGAACATGCATCTTAGGAAAATACAAGCTGACTGTCTTAATCGATTACCTCACAGAATAATCGATTATATTGTTCTTTGTCTAAACCCAGAAAAGCTCAAGATCATTTTAATCGATTACATTATTTCCTTAATCGATTACATAGTTTATTTTGGAAAACCATGTGTCTCTGTCTTAATCGATTACGTATTGGAATAATCGATTAAATGATTCGTTCTTGAAACTCAAAACGTTTTATAAATAGATTATCTACAACCCCCTCCTATTCCCACCACCAGCATTTCTGAACTTGAGAAAGTAGTAATGCAGCTGGCACAAACAACATCTGAATTCATCCAAGAGACTAGATCCCACCACAGAAACCAAGATGCCTCCATCAGGAATCTTGAAATTCAAATTGGTCAATTGGCAAAGCAAATTTCAGAAAGGCCACAAGGACAATTCCCAAGTGCCACAGAGACAAATCCAAGGGAACATGTCAATGCTGTCACCACTAGGAGTGGAAAAGTGCTAACTGAACCCATAAAGCATGAGGCAAGCAACAAGGA
>PYAF01003461.1:13961-30753 GCA_007407185.1 Glycine tomentella
TAGAATTCACCAAGGAATTGGGTTTTTGAATTGGGTTAAAGGGTTAATTCACTAAGGAATTAGGGATTAACTAACTTAGGAAAGGCTTATTCTCCGAATAATCTTAACAAGATCACATGAGATATATTCTTTGAATACTTAGTTTGACAGATTCACTAAGGGTTTAGGTTTCTCGATCGAATTAAAGGGTTAAATCGCTAGTTATGACTCTAGTAGTTCTAGGATTTACGAATTTAGAAAAGATTTATCATGTGTGTGACTTACGATAATAAACCAATCAAGTGAAGGAGGTAGGAACAAAGGGGATTGCGCCTGACCACAATTGTTTCTTCCATTGGTAACTTCTTTTATATTTTTACTGCATTTAAATTATGTTTCTATAATCAACCACAACTCAACAATTACTTCTTTATTCTTATTTTACTGTTTTAAAATTCAATCATTTAGAATTAATATTATTGTAAAAATTACCCCAATCCCTGTGGAGACGATAATTCACTTACCTACTTTATTACTTGTTAACGATCGGTGCACTTTCCGTATCAATCGCGTAATCGCACAACAGACACCAATAATGTCAAGTAAAGGAAGTTTGTACCTGTTTGTTTTGTAGGTACTGTCTATCAAGAACACCATATGATATGCATTGCTCAGTTGTACTGCATCTGGATGTGCCCAAAACAAGTCACCTACAACATTTTCATCCTTCAATCGATGTCAATGAATATACATGTCGCGTTCAAGAAGTTTCATTAGCTGTTGCATTCAGTATTATTGCCTCTTGTATGCGTCTGGTATGCATATCTTCCATTCTATACTTGTTTCAAACTTGTGACATTATCGGCATTGTGCTCCTTCAAGGCTAGAAGAATATTTTTGGGTTTCACCATCGACCTTGTCATATCAGCAACAATGATCTTCTCCTCCTCAGTTATTCGACCAGCATATGGGTGTCCACAAAATGACTTAGCCAAAACATGATTATGATTGCCACATATTAACTTCACCATCCACCCTTGACCTCCTGGGATTGGTTTGCCTCGGAGCTTAAAAGGACACTCGCATTTTTTAATGCTAGTGGTTGAAGGTGTGAAACCTTTTTTCCATGATCTATACTTTCCACTCCTTTCACAACCAATTAACACAAATGACGTCCTTCCTATTTTTCCAGTTTTTATGTCACTCCTCATTATAATTGCTACAAAATCATTCTCAAATGCAACCGTACAAGCCAATTTCAATACCACATCACGGGATTCAAACACCTACACAAATGGATAATTCATATCTAATCTTCTAAATTCAATCATTTAACAACTTTAACTACATTCAAATTCACATAATTACCTCATTCGTTTGGAACGTTGCAGAACAATCAATTAAACAATCATTGTTTTCAAACTATCAATGTCTGCTCCAATGTCTTCATTCATATTAATGTCTTGAGACATTATACTATCGTATATCAACTCATCGTTGTCCATCCTAACAAATAAAAATTTTATTTAACATAGACAGAACCATGTGGAAGGCTATAAAAACACACGCATAATAATAACATTTAGTGACATTAAATTTATAACAAAAAAATTATATTCATTAAAGTATGCCATAAAAACTATGAATAGTGCTATAAAACACTTTGTGGTCCTTCGTACGGTGGTCAATAAATTTTATAGAATGCATGCCTAATACACCATGTGGAAGGGTAAAGTGACATTGACAACACTATGACAAATGCTACAAAACACTTTGTGGTCCTTCATATGGTGGTCAATAAATTTGACAGAACACATGCCTGCTACACCATGTGGAAGGGTAAAATCACAGTCGAAATTGACAATACTATGCACCATATCGATAAAAGAGAAATTTGAATAATGACATGTCTCAATCAACATTGGATTCCAAACAAGCCTCTATCAGAAAGACAACCACACAACTATAAATAACACAAAACACCCTTAACACAACCACACAATCTCACACAACATACATCCGCAAACGAAATTCAATCTCACTATTATGGCATTCTTAGGAGAAACAAGTAGTCAAATCATTGCTAACTCCAAATTAGCATTCATTTTTTCCAAATGGATCAATCAAACACAACCAAACTGGTGTTTCTTTTCAATGTCTTACTCCAATACCAATGCGAGTTCCTAATGAGTGTTCTTTTCAGTCACTCAAGAGTAGACTAAACACACGCTTCTGCTAACCAATGACCAATTTGTGCATGAAATCTACTACTGATAGTCATCCCAAGATGTAGGTCAACAATATTTTCTTCATTCTCTGCAACTGACAAATGATGATGATGTTTGCACAATGTTAATGTGCAGTGAGCAATACCCGTGTGTTGGCCCTATAGAATAATTATTATGTACCATCAACAAAACACCTGATGGTATACTCAACCTACTTTGATCCACCATCGTCCCTACACATGATACAATGCTATATTACAATGACAACTGGAACATACCACCACAAGCCGATTTTGTGGGTTATTCCTTCACTGGAACAAATCCAATAATATTTGAAATTCCTTCAAGATGCAACATTCAAACACTCAAGGATGTCATCAAGCAAGTTGCGCCTGTAGGGGTTCCCCCTTATGGAATTCACAACTCACAGGTGGTAAGAAAATTGTTTTTTTGAAAGTCATCCCATGCAAAATATTTAGACTCCACAATCGAATATCACATAATAGAGTTGATAAGCGATGAAGATGTGTTAAAGATGTTAGCAGAATCTAACTACTGAAAATGTTTTTGTCCAATAGAAATTTTAGCTATTTTTAACAAACCGATCAACATGTGCCAATAATCGATGCAGATAAACATGTGTCAATAATCGATATAGATGTCGGGCATGATTCAAACTAAAATGATTCAAATGGAAGAAGAAGACATGTCCGTTGCACAACATCTTTCAAACTATGATTTGTTTCGTTATTTTCATTTTATTAAGTAGTATTTTTTCATGGTTTCCTCTATGTCTCTCAACTCAATTAGCATTATTCACTGTGTTTTTCATTATTATGTGAAACTACACGTGTTTAATTACTACTTATAAGTAATTTGTCCTTATTTACATTCTTTAATTTTATTTATTATTATCTTTTAATTTTTATATTTACTCAATCAAATAATTTATAAAAATTTTCAATTTTAATTAAATACATATTTTCACCAAATTTTTTAATTTTTAAAAGGCAAATTTTGGTGATTTTTAATCTCCACGGATTAGTCAATTCGTAAGAAACATACGGATTAGCCAATCCGTATGGGTCTTACGGATTATTCAATCCATAAGAACCATACGGATTGCATAATCTGTATGCTTCTTATAGATTATTCAATCCGTAAGAACCATACGGATTGCATAATCCGTAATATACATACGGATTACCTAATCCATATGGTTATTACAGATTACCTAATCCGTACCATCCATACGGATTACTGAATCCATACAACACAAAAATGCGACACCACTAACCTCTGAAACTACCACAACACACTCCACAACTCAGATGGCCACCACGATGCCACGACTCCATAACTCCAACGAAATCAAAACAATGGCACCAACTACCACCGCGCAGCCAATGCCAACAACTCAACTCAACAAAAATGAAGCAAAAAAAAAAAAAAAGCAACCGTAAACTGACCTTCAACAGCCAACTAAAATAAGGAAGCAAACCTTCAGGGATATTTTTGTGTTTTCAAAAAATAAAATGGTGTAGAAGAAATTTGAATGGTGTATGAAGTCAATCCCTTTGAGTTTTTGGGCCATAGCGGATGGATTGCATTATTCCATTTATGTTGTTTCATGTGTGATTTCACCCTTATACTAGATTACT
The DNA here is from genome assembly GCA_007407185.1 of Glycine tomentella. Lineage (NCBI taxonomy): Eukaryota > Viridiplantae > Streptophyta > Magnoliopsida > Fabales > Fabaceae > Glycine > Glycine tomentella. The sequence goes on from PYAF01003461.1 coordinate 17,830, forward strand.
CTAGGTTTTGTCTTACCTCTCTTGTTATTCCTTGTTGAACATGCATTGATTAAGATAATTTAGGCCTTCTTTATTTTAGCCACTAGCCAAATAAACCTACCTTGCATTGATATCCATTGTCACCCTCTTTGAGCTTTTAACTCCTTTCATTTTGTAGCTCGTTACAAGCTAAAAAGTGGAAAACCAAGTTGTCCTAAACTTTAGGGATGAAATGGTCATTGGAATTGTTTTGGGAGTGGGTTTCAAACAAGTGTAGGGGGTTTCTATTTTGTTTTTCATGTAAGTTCCTTTATTTTTGTCATTTAATTTTCTTTTGATTTGTTAAAAAAAAAGAAAACAAAGAGAACAAGAAAAAAAAGTATAAAAGCAAAAGTTCAAAGGAAAAAAAAATGTACAAACAGAAAAAAAGAAAGAAGAAAAAAATGTAATAAAAGTGTCTTGTGTTTCATTTTCATTCTTGTAAGTTTTTTTTTTATTTTAATTTTGTTGTTCTCCACTTTGTTTCTTTTTTTCTCTTTTCTACCCATTTTAATTTTTCTCTTATTTTAATTTTGTTGTTCTCCATTATGAGTGAGGAACACAGAATGGAAGCGATCTTGGTAGCGTTGGACGGAGACGCGCTGGGTTGGTTTCAATGGTGGGAACCGGGTAACCCGAACCACTCGTGGGAAGGGTTCAAAACAACGCTTACACAAAGGTTTCAAGGATCGATTCTGGGGAGTCTGTTTCATGCTTTATTAGCACTGAAGCGAGAAGATACAATGCAAGGCTATATCGGACAGTTTAAGAAGCATGTAGGGACTGTGAAGGGGTTGGAGGAGTCCTTCTTAATGGAGGTATTTCTTAAAGGGTTGAAGGAGGAGATTGGAATTGAGGTGAGGTTGCACGAGCCCAGAAACCTGATGGAAGCCATGCTAAAGGCTAGACAGGTAGAAGAGAAAAATAGAGTTCTGGGAAATTTGCCTAGAAGTGGCAAATGGGCTCAACCCTTTCAGAAATCTACTTTCTCAGGTTAGAAAATTGGAAGGGATTTGCAGCAGGGTAGTAGCAAGGTGCTGGAACCTCCTTGTGGTGCTAAAATAGGGGGAGATTCTTGGAGAGGAAAGAGGAATTTCCACAGATTATCATCTGTGAAGGTTAATGAAAAGATGAGAAAAGGGGAGTGCTTCACTTGTGGGAAAAAATATCATCCCATACATGTTTCTAAAAAAAACAACTAAGGTTGATGATCATGGAGGAAAAGGAGGAAGAGGATTTTAGGAGGAATCAAGAAAAGGATAAGGATGAGGAGGAGGATTTGCATCAGCTTTCGTTGCATAGTATTTTGGGGTTTACTACCAAGAAATCACTCAAACTATGGGGAAGAATAAAAAACAGAAGGGTGGTAGTGTTAATTGATTGTGGAGCAACTCATAATTTCATTTCTATGAAATTAGTGAAGGAGTTGGAATTAAAAGTAACTCCTACCAATCCTTATTCTATGGAAGTAGGGGATGGTCATAAGGTGAGGTGCCGAGGGGAAATTTGTCTTTCCACGTGGCGACCAAATCTGAGTAGATTGGGCCGAGGCGAATCGAATAATGGTGGTTGTGGTCAAAACAGTGTTGGAGCTGCGGCGGTGGCTATTGGAATAGTCGCCGGAAAATAAAGCAGAGTGCATCGAAGAAGAAGGCGGCGTAAAGGGGTGAACCAGATGCGTAAGTGATACACCATGGGAAAAAAATCTTCGGGCACAGTGGGTCCACCGGGCAGCATGGTTATTGAGGTGCCTTTGCCAAGCTCTAGATACCATGTTAAAGAGCATACAATGTTTTACTATGAAATTTTCTGTGGTGTGTATGACCACAGTCTTTATTTATAATGAGTAAATAGGATCAATATTGATTACATATAATCAATCTAATAATGAGTAGATCACTAATTACAATCTAATCATAATGGCAAAATGATATATAATCTTAATACACCCCCTCAAGCTCGAGCATATACGTCATGTGAATCGAGCTTGTTACAAATGTGGTTAACCTAATAGAAACTAAAGGCAGTTCGCTAGAGACGCATCACACGTCATATGAATGAACTTCATGCACCAAGGCTTTGCGTGGGGCTGCGTGGGGCGGTGTTTTGAGTTGACTACGCACGTGGACGGCCTGGCGGTTTCAGTGATGGCGACAGGTATTGTTTACCTGTGAAAAAAAGCAAAAGGATTCACAAGGGATGCCTTGAGGCGGAGGGAGAGAAGATCAGTGTGGCACTAGCCGGAGATGCGTCATGCGTCGTGTGCGTGAACTTCACACACCAGAGCCCTATGTGGGGTCACGTGCGGCGATGGATTGAATAGTTGTGCATGTGAACGACATGGCAGTCTTCGACAATGGGGATGGATATTATTCACCTAAACAAAGGCATTGTTTGACTAAAACTATGTCTCAAATACATTTATATAGGCTTATTGCATTGAATACACATAAATGGAGAGGATATTTAGTTTCCTAACTTTCCTCTAAATAAAGATAATACAATGTGCGAAAATAGGTTTTATTTTCTTTGAATTTGTGAATGGTACATGGGAGGTATATATAGAATGCACAGGATAGAAATAAGAGCAATAATCTAGCCTAGAAATCAAGGGAATTGATTTCCCTATAAATGCTAATTTTAAATAAGATAAAGACAGAAATGACAGCTAATAATTATGTACATAAAATTCTAATGAGTTGTACAAACAGAATCTAGTGATTCTGCATTGATCTTCAACACTCACTCTCAATCTGGATGGTAGATATCTATCAAACCCAGATTGGATATGATATTCTCGTATACATTCCTTGGTAGGGCTTCTGTTAGAATGTCCGCTGTCTGCTGGCAAGATGGAACATGATTGACACTTATAATCTTATGATCAATTTTCTCCTTAATGAAATGTCTATCGATCTCCACATGCTTTGTTCTATCATGATGAACTAGATTATTCGCAATGCTTATAGCAAGCTTGTTATCACAAAATATCCTCATGGTGTAGTTGGTAGGATTTCTGATTTCATTCAACATTCGCTTAAGCCATATTCCTTCACAAATACTGTGTGCCATAGCTCTGGATTCTACTTCTGCACTACTCCTAGCCACAACAAACTGTTTCTTGCTTCTTCAAGTTACCATGTTCCCCCATACAAATGTGCAACATCCTGTAGTTGATCTCTTATCAGATAGACATCCTGCCCAATCTGAATCAATATAGACTTCAATACCTCTGTTTGAGTTCTTCTAGAAATAGAGCCCTCGGCCTGGTGTACCATTAAGGTATTGGAAGATTCTAATCACATTTCTCATGTCAGTTTCAGTTGGGTTCGACATAGAACGACTAGCCATGCTTACAACAAAGCCAATGTCTGGCCTAGTGTAAGGTACCCAAATCCCCCTCTAACTGTAATAACAATTACATCACAGATATAGCACAAATGACAATAACACAGTGTATATTCCTCAAAATACTTCAAATCTCAGTTACGTTTTGTTAGGCTACCCGCACAGTGATATTGCTTTGTTGAGACGCATCAAAAACAATTTTACTAAGCTAATTCTGTAGCACAAAGCTAACCTAAGTTGACTCAGAGACACGATCAATATGGTTCTAGCTTCATATCATTGGTAATAATAAGGAGGGATTTTTTCAAACAGTTGGTATGCATAAAGTAAAACATGCAAGAACACAAACTAAAATTAAAGAACAATGCAAAAATTAACAAGATTATCAAAGAGTAAAGTAAAACAGATTAGAAAGCATAAATCCAATTCACTAACCCAAGCTATTTGAATCATCATCATTCCCATAAGTTGATTCTAACATGAACAATCATTCAATCTCAATAGAAGCACTTCAATTGATCCTACTCCTAAATTGATTGAAACCACAATCCTAACTGAAATATCATTCAATTAATCTTGTGATTATCATTTGAAATTAAGACATGAATCCATAATCCTAATTCACTTTCAATCCTAAATGCATTCATAATCATGAAAACATAATAGAAATTGAAGAAGAAGGTGAATATTCAAGTAGAATTCAAAATACCGAATCGGAACTCCAATTCTTCTCTTACTTGAGTTAGATCCTTGGATTGATTAATGATTTAGCCTTCCATGATGATCACCAAGAAAAGCCCCATGAATTGAGTTCAGAAAAATGGAAGAATAGCAAAATGGAAATGAAGAAGATGCAGAACAATGAAGAACACTTGAGAGAAAATGAAGAACAAACTTTTGATTCTAAAAACTAAAGAAAAGAAATGTAAAACTTGTTTATTGAATTGTAAAGTGTGCTGTCCAAGTTTTCACTAAAGTCACTAATATATTAGTGACTAAGTTCTGAAAATAGAATTGGTCATAAACAAACCCAACAATCTAATTATTTACTATTTACAACCATGAAAATCAAATTCGCAGCCCAAAACTACAAGTGCAGAGGTGCTAACTTCAAAGCTCAAAATGACCCTCAAAATGACAGAATTGGCCTTGGGCTATTTCCAGCAAACTTGTAGATCTTTTTGTTATCTTTCCAAGGACTCCTAGAATGCTGCATTCGTAGATTGGTAGCACTCTATAGGCCCTGCACAAGTCAGATACGTTAAGTGAGCAAAAATCCAAAAATACGCTACAATTAGAATGGAAAAATAAAAGTCCAAAAGAGGTCAAACAAGCTAAGAATGATAGATAAAAATTTAACTAAAATCACTCTATCACAGAGCAAGTGTATGAAGCAAGGACCCATGGGAGATTCAAAAGGAAATTAGAATAGCAGATGTAACCTGTAACTGACAGCAGTCAGTTACAGTTGAGTTAGTTAGTGGATAATTGCCTATAAATAGTAGTTATCAACTGAAAGTGAGGTTTCTTTGGTATTATTGGTGATTGGTTTGGGAGACTAGGCTCTAATCCTAGTTGTAACTAATAATATCAAATCAATAAACAAGAGATTGGGTATTCTCCATCACTGCTATCATAGCAAAATTTTCGAACCTGTGACTTGTGCCTGTTCATGGTTTCAACACGAGGAGACATAGATGCAAGAGTGGAGTTTCTGTAGCGCTGTTTTGAGGGGATGATTCAAACGCATGACAAGGTCGCGAGATTACGGCGGATGTATAAAGATGACCGAAGTGAGATAGCAGAATTCCGAGCCCAACATGCAGAGCTCATGGCAACAATGAGAGGCATGTCGCGCGCTGATCAAGGCAGCAACAATCGTGACTGCGGTGAGCAACAAAATTGCGATCCTCTTCATCGTGATAGAGAGGAGAAATGGCAGAAGTTGGAGATTCCAATTTTCAATGGAGAAGACGCGTTTGGTTGGACGAACAAAGAGGATCGCTATTTCGAGGTGAAGGGAGTGAAGGAAGAGGATCGAATTCATGCAACTATGGTCACTATGGAGGGAAAAGCATTAAATTGGTACCAGTGGTGGGAATTTTGTGCTAAAAACCCTAACTGGATAGATTTTAAAGAGGCTGTGGTTCAATGCTTCCAATTTGCGATGAATCAAAGTCCATACGAGTTGTTATTAAGTCTGAAACAGAAAGGAACAGTGGAGGAGTATAGAGAGAAATTTGAACTGTATGCAGGACCATTGAGGGGCACAAAACTTGAATATTTGAAGGGAATTTTTCTGAATGGCTTGAAGAATGTAGTGAGAGTTGAACTGAAACTACATCCTGTAAGTTCTCTTCCAAAACTGATGGATTATGCTCAGAGAATAGATGAGAAAAATGAATTAATTGAAAAGGGAAATGTGGGAGGAAATAGAGGGAGTGTAGCCAGATCTTCCAGTTATTCCAGAACTGTAACTTGGGAGCCAGGAATTAAAGCACCTCCTATAAGACCAACTGCCAAGGGAATCAGTTTCCAATTGTGATTCTAACAGTGTGAAATCTAATGGCTCATATAGAGGAAGACCTTTTAGGAGGTTGACAGATGTTGTGTGATGGAAAGTTTGGGCCAGGCCATGCTTGTCTTATTTCCATAGAAATCCACCTTTGTTGATCCTATTGCACCTCAAAGTCATAGCCTAACAGCTTTGAAATCCACCTTTGTTGATACTCCCCCAAAATCGTTTGTTCCATGAAAAAACGCGAACTCCGTTGATAAGTGCGGACAATGAAATGTCTGCCCAACAAGTATGGTCTCCATTTTTTAATAGCAAACACTATGGCCATGAGTTCCCTTTCATACACTGACTTCCTTTGCGCTCTCACCGAAAAAGATTGACTTACAAAGGCCAAAGGTTGACCTTCTTGCATAAGAACTGCCGCAATCCCTTTGCCTGACGCATCTGTGACTACCATAAATGGTTTGTCAAAATCTGGTAGAGCCAAGGTAGGTAATTCACACATCTTTTGCTTCAACAGTTCAAAAGCCACCTGTGCCTCCTCATTCCACCCACATGCATTCTTTTTTAACAATTCTGTAAGTGGTTTGGCCATCTTGCCATATCCCTCCACAAACCTCCTGTAAAGGAGAATTATAAGTTTATGGCATTTTACTTTTAGTAATATTTTTATGAATAACATCCTGAGTCAAGGTGGGCATAGGAGTTTCTGACCATAAAACTCTACATCTGTTTTCATCAAAATCATAAAATAAAATGGTGTTGATAAGAGGCAACTTCATAATGCTCTTTCCTTGATGCAATTTATAATAGTTGATGGGATTTAGAACAATGATTTACCATTAGTTTTTTGGCCCTCTCAAGGATAACATCCATTGCTTCAGAAGGTTGGGGTATTGTGAAGGCAGGTACCTTAGGCTTCAAGAACAGGAAGGCATCAATTTTTCATAAGATAAGGCAAAAAAAAAAGGTGGGAAGGGGGCATAAAACACATAAATAGAATAAAAGTACTACAACAAGTAGCCTATTTCCATAGAAATCAATGTGCAAGTTTGGTTGGTTGAGTAGAATTTTAATACCTTAAAAATACTTGCCTTGTGTGAAGCTATTTGTCCAAGAGTATCTCCTGCATAGATGAAGTAATTTAAATACTTTTTCCATATATTGAGGTCAATTCACTGTTGTTGAAGAAAAAACACAAAAAGATGAAGAATAAAAATGAGTTAACTTGATGAAACCACATCGCCAACACAATAACATGTTAAACTCTCAGTAAACAATATGCAAAGCATCAGGAAGAATGTTCAGAAAGTATGAGAATACTTACCTAATATCTCAGTATGATCCATGCCCAGAGAAGTAATGCCACAAACAGTAGGTTCTTTAATCTGCAAGTTCATAATCATTTTGAAATGTAATTTTCATAAATTAAATGCAACAATAGCAATTTCTTTAAACACTTTTTTTCAGTAGTTCAAGAAAATATATTAAACAAGAATTATTGTTAACAACAAAAGTTAAGAAATAAATTTGTGATACCATACATCAAATGCCTACCACATTAGTTGAGTCGTCTTTGCCTCCAAGACCAACTTCTATAATGGCAGCATCAACCTATGAATGGGAACCATATAAATGGAATATTAGCAGTGAAGGAAAAAGTGGAGAAAAGAAGAATAAAGAATGATAACATAAGCAGATAAGTAAATATTAGTAAGCAATAAAATGCAGGTAAAAGCCAAAAAATATTGTAAGAATTAGGAGCACATTATACATAAATAAAAGATACAGCATATAAAAGGTAAAGGTTGTGCAAGGATTCCTGAATCAAAACATAATAATTTATCAAGATGCAAATATACATATTGGAACACAAGAATGTTATTATGATCGAAGAAAATAGAATATTCATTATTTCATCTTAGATTATTCGAAAATGATGGAAAATTTAGTATTCAAACCCATTTAATTTCAGAATCATGTATATAGTTTTAGATAAAAATAACAAACAGGCAGTATTTTATTTTTACTTAAAAATACACATATGCAAGAAATACATAACAGCTGAGATGAAAAAGTAGTCCATCCATGTAGAGATATCAAACAAAAAGATCTAAATAATTTAAGTTCTATTTTGGTTTTATGTAAAAGGGTATGTAAGGTAACATGCAGTGATATCCTTTATGAAAACAACATTTATCACAGAAGTAAACAGTTTTCCAGAATGCAACAAGCATGCTGCAGGGAAATAAAGGTAAAGATGTATTCTAGCAATGACAGAAGAATTTCTTTATAATTAGAAAGCATGGACAAACTGGTTTGGTTTGCTAGTGCATTATTCAGAACAAATTTAATCTTTCACCTCCAAAGCAATACAGGTAAAAGAATTTCGTAATTATTGGCTAGTGGCTTGTGAAAATTTGATCCAGAAAATGACAAGTTCATAACATCAAATCTTTCACATTGGCTACTGCAAACAGGGATATACAGCAATTTTGCAAGGATAATTTAGTAAGAAACTCAATAACAAACTGATATGCATGGCTTACCTGTTCAGAGATAAATATTTTGAATGCCAATATAGTAAGAAACAGAAATAATGGTGGCATTGAAAGCTGCTCTGTTGTATTTTCCTGTGAAATTAAGCTTCAGGAATTGACATACTGCCACCAGAATATGTCATTGAATAATATATTTAAATCATGTTGTTTCTTCTAATAAATGGTTTTACATCTAAAACATAAATATTAAATGATTAAATTTGAATATACTGTATGGAAGTTACAATTTCTCTTTGATATTGATGGACAATGAAGAAAAAGATAAATTAATTTTAATAAGATTCCGTTACATATTACAAGACTTTTTACTCTAAAACTAGTAAAAGCTTTGTAATCAATAATAGTCATGAAGCTTGCTTTGAGTTAATATGTTATCTTTTCAATCACATACACAGAGCTCTCCCTTTTTATCCTCAAAATTAAAATGGTATATGGTATTTAGAAGATCAAAATAGAACAAGTATATCATAAACTCCCGAACAGCTAGCACTAGTGTCCCATAGTATTGGGAAATCCCACATAACCTGCCTCAATTATTGGCATGTGATTTATATACTTGTTGGGTAACTTCACTTAAGCCATTTAATTTTAAGATGGAATATGATAGGAACTGGACCAGTAATAGAGGAAACAAAGTGAATATTATTGATTTACGAGAACACTCCAGCTGATACAATGGTGATTTTCGAGGAATCACAGCCTCCTACAATCTATTCGATCCCCCCATCCACTTCTAACAAGGTATTTATATTTCCCCTTCTAACTACTAACTAATAGTTAGTTATAATTAACTATTAGTTATTCCAACTAACCCACTAACTAACAGCTCTTCTAGATTATATCTTTCACCACCTTCTACTCCTATCAATACCCTCCCCTTCAAGATGGACCTTGTCCCCAAGGTCCAGGTGAGGAAAAGTAGTTTTCATGTCATCAACCAATTCCCAACTGTCTTCATGATGTGGTAAATCCTTCCATTTGATAAGGACCTCTTGTCTTCCAGCTTTTGAAATTCTCTGCTGCATGATCTTCTCAAGTTGCATTTGAAGTTCTTAATTATCATTCAAAGTTGTTAGTAATGGTTGAGGAGAACAAGTGGATTTAATTGATTTCTTGAGCAAAAAAAGAGATATGAAAAACTGGATGTATCTTACTGCCTTCTGGAAGTTCCAATTTATAAGCAACCTCTTCAACTCTTTGTATGACCTTATAAGGTCCATAATACCTAGGACTTAACTTCTCATTTGGTTTCTTTGCTAAGGACTTCATTCTGTAAGGTTGCAGCTTCAAAAACACCCAATCTCCTTCCTGAAAAACCAAATCTCTTCTATGCTTATTACATATCTTTTCATTTGATCTTGAGCTTTCAGCAGATTACTCCTTAAATCCTTCAGCAATTCATCTCTATTCTTGCTCAGTTGATTAATCTCTTCCAACTTAGAAGGAATATCAGCTCCTTTGATCAATAGAGGTGGATCCTGCCCGTACAAAGCCTGAAAAGGAGACATTTTAGCTGAAATACTGAAATTGGTATTAAACCAAAATTCAGCCCAAGATAAGTGGTTGGGCCATTGCTTTGGTTTGCTACCAGTTAAACACCTCAAGTAAGCCTCCAAACACCTATTAGCCACCTCAGTCTACCCATCTGTCTGTGCATGATGGGCAGTACTCATTTTTAATTAAGTCTCTGCCCATCTAAACAATTCCTTCCAAAAGAGACTCATGAACAATCTGTCTGTCAGAAATTATGGAGGTAAGAAATTCATGCAGCTTTACTATCTTTTTAATGAATAACTCAGCAACCTGCTTAGTTGTATAGGGATGACTAAGAGCAAAAAAATGAGCATACTTAGTCAACCTATCAATCACCACCAATATAGTGTCCTTACCTTGAGCCTTTGGCAGCCCTCCAATGAAATCCATGGAAATATCAGTCCACACCCTTGTTGGAATAGGTAAGGGTTGCAGCAAACCTGCTGATGCTAAAGTAATGGCCTTATTTCTCTGGTAGACTTCACATGCAACCACCTAATTACTTATTGTTTTCTTCATGTCTTGCCAAAAAATTACCTCAGACACTCTTTTAAAGGTTCTAAAAAAACCTGCATGTCCTCCCACAAGAGAATCATGCAACTCCTTTAAAATAAGAGGAATTCTAGCAGAATTTTTAGATAACACCATATTAGAGTTGTATTTAGCAAAATGTAAATGTTGTAAGTGCTAGTTAGCTTTTGCTAACACCACCCTCCCGTGGTTCTCTCAAGGTTCTTATCGGGGGCCCAGCCCATGAGAAAAATATCTTCGGTGCTCCTTGGTTTATTACTTTTATTGATGATCATTCTAGGGTATGTTGGGTATATCTTTTAAAGGATAAGTCTGATGTTGCATCCACCTTTAAAAACTTTCATGCTATGATTCAAACTCAGTTGCAGACCTCTATCAAAATTCTTCGAACTGACAATGGTACTGAATATTTTAATTCTGTTCTTGGAGACTCTCACCCAACATGGTATTCTCCATCAAAGTTCTTGTCCTAACACCCCTCAACAAAATGGGGGTGACTCAAAGAATAAATAGACATCTTCTTGAAGTTGCTCGAGCTTTTTTGTTTACCATGCATGTCCCTAAATATCTATGGGGAAAGCTGTATTGCATGCATCATATCTCATCAATCGGATGCCTTCTCGTGTCCTAAATTTTCATTCCCATTTATTTTGTTTTACTGAAACCTTTCCTTTTTTTCGAGCTCATTCTTCCCTTCCTCTCGAGTTGTTTGGTTATGTGGCTTTTGTACATGTTCCTCCCCATCAAAGGTCCAAGCTCGATCCTAAGTCTATTTGATGTGTCTTCATAGGATATCCTCCTAACCAAAAGGGTTACAAATGGTACTCACCTTCTCTCCGTAAGGTCTTTGTTTCTATGGATGTGACATTTTATGAGACAATCCTTTTTTCCTTCAACTTCTCTTCAAGGGGAGTCTATTGGGGTAGATGAAGATAAGTCTTGGAAACCAAATAAGTCTGTTGTTCTACCTTTGCCTTTGGAGACAGGGGGAGTTATTATGCAAGAGATAGGGCGAGCTACTATGCCAGAGACTGGAGATCCTCCTGGTAAACGGGGAAAAATTTACAGCAAGCGAAAAACACTTCAGGAGCCTCTAGACTGCCAAGATTCTGACTCGAGTCCTAGTTCCAACAACGCAATACCTGAATGCACTGATGCAGCCGACCTAAAATTTCCTATTGCTCTTCGAAAAGGTACTAGATCTTGTACTGCTCACCCTATTTCTCATCATATCTCGTATGAAAAGTTATCCTTAAGTTTTCTTGCTTTCAACACTATTTTAGACAATACAAAAATACCAAAAAGCATCCAAGAAACACTTGATGACCCAAAATGGAGGAATGCAGTCTTTGAAGAAATGGATGCACTAAAAAAGAATGGAACTTGGAATCTATAGCATTACCCAGAGTAAAGAAACAGTAGGTTGCAAGTGGGTATTCACAATAAAATTTAATGCAAATAATAACATCAACAAGTATAAGGCGAGATTGGTTGCTAAGGGATTCACTCAGACTCATGGGATAGACTATCAAGAGACATTTGCCCCAATTGCCAAACTTAATGTGGAAAATAAATAATACTTCACACTTAACCAAGAGGGGGGGTGAATTGGTTAGTCTTGGTAAATTAAAAATTTCTTCAATGAAAAACAAAGTTTTCCAAAACAAAATCAGAGTTTTATTTCCCTTTGGATCTTTATCACAAAACCAAATGAAAAACTTTATCCAAGATCAATCCAAAACTTGTTATGCCACAAGAATAGACTCACAAAACAGAGTACACTTCAAGAATGATAAAAAACACAGAATATAAATCAAGACAAAACATTTATACTGGTTCACCTCAAAACCTATGAGGCTACATCCAATTTCTTCTACTCAACACTAGAGTAGAGTTCCACTATTGCAAATATTTTTCTTACAAGCAATTACAAGCTTCTCTTCCTCAACCCTAGAAGATGGAGTTCCACTATTGCAAATATTTTTCACCACCTTCCACTCGTGCAGATGGACCTTCTTCCAGCACTAGTTCTGATGTGCAGCAGCAGCCTCCCATCCCTCTTCCATTCCCTCCTAGATCGATTTCAAACAAGAAGATGGAAGAGGTGGATAAGGAGATATTGGAGATCTTCAAGAAGGTAGAAGTCAACATACCTCTGCTTGATGCCATCAAGCATATTCCGAAGTATGCAAAATTCTTGAAGGAGCTGTGCACTTATAAAAGGAAGAGGAAAATGACTGGAATTGAGAGAGTCAGCATGGGCAGAAATGTTTCTTCTATGACAGGTAATTCTGTTCCAAACTTGCCTGAAAAATGTGAGGATCCAGGTACTTTTAGCATACCCTGTATTATTGGTAGTAATAAATTTGATAGAGCTATGCTTGACTTAGGTGCCTCCATAAATGTTATGCCTCT
>PYAF01003461.1:63051-88551 GCA_007407185.1 Glycine tomentella
CATAGTAGCCTCAAGGTTCAAAATCACTGGAATGGCCTGAATCTTAACCAAGGCACCATTCCACTAGCCTCTCAGGCTCAATACAAGCATAATCAAGGCTCTGGCATGGCTCCAAAACCAAGAGTGACTTATTACACAAGCCACACATACAAGCCACAGAGCCAAAGTTCAAAGTCATCTAAATCAAAAACTGAAAGCTAATCCTTCATCTATTCCTCGCTCTTAACAAGTTTCTCTACAGGACCCTGGGCTAATTCTAGCCCCAGCTAATATGGGTCACTATTCATAAAACCCCCCAGGATCAAAATCAAACGGAGAAACTTGAGTTTCTTACCTCAGTGGCGACTCTAAAGGCCTTAGGACAGCTTCCTCGAGCTTTTGTGTCCTTTATACGCTGTGGGTCTTCGCCAATCTCAAGTTCTCTGATCTTTTCCTCTGAGAAATCACTCTTCACTCAAAAAGGGGTTTCAAGAGTGGAAAATTGAAGGATTCAAGCTTCCATAGGTTTCTCTCACACTCAAAGGTCAAAGGGAGGTGTTTAGGCTCTCAAATAGGGTCCTAAAAAGCTTGGAAACAGCTCTAATGGAGGTCTGGACGAAGGAGGAAGAAGAAGGGAAGAAAAATGCCCAGCTTTTCGGGCTTCTGGGCCTTTTATAGGCCCAGACGTGACTCCCACGCTGCCAGCGTGGACTCCCACGCTACCGGCGTGGAGTGGCAGAGGAAAACACATTTCTGGGGCACTTTCCACGCCCCTGGTGTGGCCTCCCCGCCACCAGCGTGGCTTCCCAGTGAAATTTGCATTTCTGAGCCATTTCCCACGATCCTGGCGTGGCTTCCCACGCTCCTGGCATGGCTCACAACAAAACCCCAAAATTAAGCTTTAAAACCCATGGTTATTATAATGAAGACTTTGTAATGATTTCTATGTTCCTATGTAAATTGGACTGTCTATATGTTGGATTGTATGATGATAACTTTTTGTGGACTGTAATCTTGGACTGTATGTTATGCGAACTCGAGAACCATTAGATGACGAATAATTTTTTTTACTTTTCCGTTTTTCTGGAAAATTTAAAGGAATTATTTTTGAGCTATGACATTTAAATTTCAAAAATTAAATAAGCATAAGAGAGAAAGAAAAAAAAATTCAAAAAAAACAAATCACGTAAGTAATAAAGCGAAGTAGAAGCGGTCGTTTCAATGCTCATGATGTAGAGCCAGAATTGCATCCGTCTTTTGAATCATTAGAGATTCAAAAGGAGCATACTGTTGTTGAGCAGGAGCAGCTTTTGCAGGAATGCCATAGATAATCGATTACAAGCCTCATAATTGATTATTTCAAGGAAAACAGAGTCTGTGAAACACAACGTAATCGATTAAAATGAAGTGTAATCGATTACTCCAGAGAGTTTTGTAAACTGATTCAGTTTTCAAGCATTCAGTAATCGATTACCACATTGTGTAATCGATTATTCCAGAGAAAGTTTAGTTCTGGAATAGTTTTGAGTTTCATGTAATTGATTAATTCACTAATGTAATCAATTGCTCCAGAGAATTTATGTTTTTGGATTTAGTTAAAACATCAAGTAATCGATTAATTCGTCACAGTAATTGATTACTCCAGCAAGGTTTTTCTTCTAAAAAGCCTCTAAGCTTCAAATAATCAATTATTTCAGTCAATTATGCAGATTGAACAGTGTTTTTCAACAGGATTTGCAATTTCAATCATATTTGATACATGGCCAATTTTTCAGTGAATTATCATGTAGTAAGGCAAATTATCAACATGCTAACATATATTAGATTCATCAAGGATACCTAGCATGTTTCTAAGTACATAAAATCTATCTCTAGCCAAGGGTTTAGTGAATATATCAACTAATTGATTATTTGTATCAACAAACTCAATTGAACAATTACCCTTTTAGATGTGATCTCTGAGGAAATGATGTCTTATCTCAATGTGCTTAGTCCTTGAGTGCATTATTGGATTCTTGGATACGTTGATAGCACTTGTGTTGTCACATAGCAAAGGTATTTCCTTTAATTCTACACCAAAATCTTGTAATTGTTGCTTCAACCATAAGCTTTGATCACAATAGCTTCCAGCAGAGATGTACTCAGCCTCAGCAATTGATAAAGCAATACAAGATTGTTTCTTACAGTGCCATGAGATTAGTGAGCTGCCCAATAAGTGGCACGTTCAACTAATTCTTTTCTTGTCCAATTTGCACCCTGCAAAATCAAAATCTGAGTATCCAATTAGGTTTCGTAATGCACCTTTGGGATACCAAAGACCAACTCTTGGTGTTGATTTGAGATATTTGATGATTCTCTTAACCGCTATGAGGTGTGATTCTTTAGTATTTGCTTGATATTGTTAGATTTGATGAAGCTGAAGCAAAGGAATCAAGAAGATTGAAGAATATGAGTTTTGATGTTTTTACATGCCCAATCTAATTGATGGCATATGTAATTTTTGTCAAAGCTTAGTTCAATTGATAAAGCCTTATAATCCTCATTAGCTTTTGATGATTCATGCATTCATACATTCATTTGATTAGATATAATCATGTGGTAATAAGAAATTTGATAGAAATTCATAAAGGCAACTAGGATTTTATAACAGTTTCTCACTGTTTTAATCGATTAATTGCATATGTGTGCTTTCTGGATATTTCCTTATGAACATTTTAATCAATTACCACTAATTCGTAATCGATTAAATAAGCTTAACACAGAATTAGAAAGTGTAACACCCGGGCACTTGCAGGATCAACGACTGTCCCTACATACCAGCACAAGACTTTTCAGTGTGCTTTGTCCTCACTCACACACTTCCTGAGAAGCTTCCCAAGAGGTCACCCATCCCAAGATTGCTCCAAGTCAAGCACGCTTAACTGTGGAGTTCTTATGTTATGGGCTACCGAAAAGTAGATGCACCTTGTTGGTTAGGTAGTACCTATTAAATCCTTTTAAGTTATCCTCAACTGTGAAGTCCCATACCTGCACAGCCTTTGGATCCCTCTCGTTCGGGTGTGTATTCGATTCATTCATATACCTCTCCTGCTGGAAGCCTGCCAGGAGCCGCTCCTTGTCCGTGCCTCACTACACCGACGATCACTCCCCGCCCTCATCAGCGCCCGGGATGTTACATGCCCACCAGCTTCCGCCTGGTTCGTCCTCGAACCACACCGTACTGGTAGAGAGGCCTTGCTCTGATACCACTTGTAACGCCCAGCCACTTGCAGGATCAATGACTGTCCCTCCATACCAGCACAAGACTTTTCAGTGTGCTTTGTCCTCACTCACACTCTTCCTGAGAAGCTTCCCAAGAGGTCACCCATCCCAAGATTGCTCCAAGTCAAGCACGCTTAACTGTGGAGTTCTTATGCTATGGGCTACCGAAAAGTAGATGCACCTTGTTGGTATAGGTAGTACCTATTAAATTTAATTCTACTGGCCAGAGAATCTAATCAAGCATATAACAACACTATCAAAGTGTTCAGTTCATCATATACATGTTTCCATAAACAGTAACACACAATTTCAATATACATGCATCATACAATAACCATAACTCCCTCGAAGTATGGTGGAACACAACAGTGGAAAACACTCCCAAGAACAAAGAGCTTACTGAGATATGTATCTCACCCCGTGTGGGGTTTATATGTTTTCAGGTGGCTCTTCTGGAAGAGAAGATCAGTCTCAGAGCAAGAGGCCCAGCAGAGACTAGGCTGCTTGACTGAGGAGCAGCAAGGAGAGCTTGAAGGCTCCATTTTGGTTTTGTTTCTGTTGTATAGTTCTGTATGCCCTCGAGGAGGGCTGATATTTTTTTGTATCACCACGATGTGGTGGGAAACTGGAATGTATATATTTGTAAAGAACTATTATGATATGTATATGAGACTTTCCCCTGAGTATAAGTGTTGTATAATTGATAATCTGCCCATGTGTTATTTTATCTGTCTTTATGATGTATGATGTGAGAAATTGGATCAGCAGGGGCGTGATATATGTTTCTTGTGTGTGTTATCTGATATATTTGTTATTCCATACATAATGTATCAAGAAAAGGGATCTTATGCTTCCGCTAAATATTAAATAGATGCTTTTTTTTAAGCGCTAACCTGATATTATTAATGATAACGCACCGGAGGCCTACGGGGTGTTACAGAAAGTCTCTGTGATAATCGATTATCTTGAGAAATAATCGATTGCATAAGCTTCTGCATAAATTTACACATCATGTTCATCTGGTTTAATCGATTACAGATGGTCATAATTGATTAAATATGCATTGATCAGTTTTAGACATGGTATATGATAATCAATTAAATAGGAACTTAATCGATTACACGTGTTTATTAGAAAACTGAGTTCATCTGGAATAATCGATTACAAGATGACTTAATCGATTATTTTGTTCTTGACAAATTTTCAGATTCCTGATGAACACTTTAATCGATTATCTGGTTAAAATAATCGATTACAATAGTTGAAATAATCGATTACATTGACGAATTTATCGATTACAGTTAGTTATATCTATTTTTTTTATAAGTATGTTATTCATTAAGTGAAAAACAGAGATACTCGTACATACCTTGTGATAAACGCTTTCTAAAGCTCTCAAGAGTATTCAAGTCTGAATTTAGTGAGAAATCAAATATGTTGAATATCATGGAGAGTTACTTGTGTTTCTAGTCATAATTCTCAAGGATTGATGATTTGTTCAAGCTAGTGTCAAAGAAAGATTCAAGAAAGAGTATTATTCATCTATTGCATATATTCTCAAATTGTTTGAATCATTCATAACATTGAATTAGCTGAGGATTAAAAGGTGATATCTTTCTTGAACTCTAAGCTTGATGTTTGATTGATATTTGTTTTGATATTGTGTTGTATTTTCCATATAAAATTTGTATTCTTTAAAGCTTTTACTAGAAAGGTTTTCTAGTGGGAAGAATAGGGAGGGGATCTCTGGTTCTTGGTCTTTTGAAAAGTCTATAGGGTATAGATTTTGAATTTTACCTATGGTGGGTAAGAGAGATCAGTTGTAAGCTTGTAAAGAACAAATATTTGTTATAGTGGAACTCTGACCAAGATTTGGTTAGAAGAAAACTGGATGTAGCCTCCGGGGTTGAGAGGTGAACCAGTATAAATCAGTTTAAAAGGAATAATGTTTGGGAACTAGTCTCTAGACCTTCCACTCACACACCTATTGGCACTAAGTGTGTTTTTAGGAACAAGCTGGATGAAAGTGGCATCATAATAAGAAACAAAGCTAGATTGGTTGCAAAGGGTTACAACCAAGAGGAAGACATTGATTATGATGAAACTTATGCTCCAGTTGCTAGACTAGAGGCCATAAGATTACTTCTTGCATATGCATGGATGTTGAACTTTAAATTGTTTCCAATGGATGTGAAAAGTGCATTTCTTAATGGTTATATTGATTAAGAGATTTATGTTGACCAACCTCCTAGTTTTGTAGATCATCAATATCCTAACCACGTGTATAGATTGAGAAAAGTATTATATGGATTGAAACAAGCTCCATGTTCTTGGTATGAGAGGTTGAGTGAGTTCTTGCTTGACCAATCATTCACAAGAGGAGAAGTGGACAAAACTTTGTTCATCAAAAGAAGAAACAAAGATATACTCTTGGTACAAATCTATCTTGATGATATCATTTTTGGTTCCATTAATCATTCTTTGTGTAAAGAGTTTTCAGCTAGCATGCAGAAAGAGTTTGAAATGTCTATAATGGGAGAGCTCACATTCTTCCTAGGACTTCAAGTTAAACAAATGAAGAATGGAACTTTCCTTAGTCAATCAAAGTATTGCAGGGAAATGTTAAAGAAGTTTGACATGGAAAATTGCAAAGCTGCAACAACACCAATGGGAACTTCTACCTACCTAGATTCAGATGAAAAAGGAAAAAGAGTTGATGAGTCTAAATATAGAGGAATGATAGGATCATTACTTTATCTTACAACAAGTAGACCTGACATTATGTTAAGTGTTTGCTTGTGTGCTAGATATCAAGCCAATCCTAAAGAGTATCATCAAATTGCAGTAAAAAGGATCTTAAAGTACCTAAAGTCTACACCAAAAGTAGGACTTTGGTATCCAAAGGTACATCAATCAGCTTAATAGGTTACTCTGACTCTGATTTTGCAGGATGCAAATTGGATAGAAATAGCACAGTGGTACTTGTCATCTATTGGGAAGCTCTTTAATTTCTTGGCATTGCAAAAAGCAATCATGTGTAGCCTTGTCAACAGCTGAAGCTGAGTACATATCAGCTAGAAGTTGTTGTGCTCAAAGCTTATGGTTGAAGCAACAACTCCAAGATTTTGGTTTGGAACTTCAACAAATTCCACTTCTATGTGATAATACAAGTGCTATCAATATCTCCAAGAATCCAGTAATGCATTCCAGAACAAAGCACATAGAAATAAGACATCACTTCATCAGAGATCATGTGCAAAAAGGTAACATTAAAATTTAGTTTGTTGATAGTAACAACCAATTGGCTGATATATTTACCAAACCTTTAGATAGAGATAGATTCTTTACTTTAAGAAATATGCTTGGAATATTGGATGAATCTAGTATATGTTGATTGCCATTGCTATGCTTATTACTATGTTGATAAATGGCTTAAACATTGTATGAAAGACAATAACTCAAATTGAAATTAAAATTCATGTTAGAAGTTGCATAAAATCCGTTATTTTTAGAATTAAAGCTGAAATAATCGATTACCATAAAAGCTTAATCGATTATTTGTTCATCTGATGCTTCATAAATACAAGTCAAAGCTGTTGTAATCGATTAAACCATCGAAATAATCGATTATTCACAACTCGAGTTTCTGAAATTTCAAGTTATCTCTGGAATAATCAATTAAATTGATGAATTAATCGATTACATGGAGTCTCAGGTGTTTTCCAAATTTTGAACATCTCTGGAATAATCGATTACTTCATCAAAATATTCGATTATTTGGGTCCTGCTTGTCTGTGAAATCTGTCTCACTCTGCTTTAATCGATTATTTCCAATTATAATTGATTACACATCATCTTCTACAAGCCATATGTGCTGACATAATCGATTGCTCAGTATTTTAATCGATTACATCATTTCTCAAAAGTAATATTTTAAATGAAATAATCGATTACATAAACGAAAATAATCGATTATTTTTGTTGTTACTGCAAAAATCTGACAGTTTTGAAACTGCCCAACTGCAATTAAGCATGATTTGATAGAATCTAAACCTTAATGGTAGTGATTAAGGGTCACAACAGCTATAATTTTGAATTCTCAATTGCCCATTACTTTCAATTAGTCTATAAATAGACCTTGTGTGACATACAATCTCACACCTTCAAACCTTCCTATTTCTTTACTCTCTGTCTCTGTTTTCTTGCTTCTGAAAACCTTTGCTCTCTCTTCCAACTTTTTAAATTCGTGTCCATTACCTTCTCACCATGTCTACCTCCAAAAGGGTTAAAACCTCAAAAAGAAAAGCTCAAGCCCAACCTTCTAACCCTGTAGTAAGTAGGCTTGATCATTGGTTCACCAATGAAGCTGATAAAATGAACTACTTACAGTTCAATGCTACAAAGCTTCTCTGCCCTCCAAAATTCTTAAGCCTTGCATGGTTTACTGAACAAGGATTCCAATTTCCACACATGTTAGAACAGTAGGGTCTAACAAAGTTTGTTGAGATGAAATGGACTTTCTACCCTGACTTGGTGAAAGTCTTCTACACTTGTTCCAAGATCTCAATGCATGGAACAATTCTGACTCAAGTCAATGGAGTAGCTATGGAGATTACTCCAGAAATCTGGAATGAAGTTGTTGGGATCTCCTTTGATGGAGAAAGAAGATTTGAAGAAGAAGCTGAAGGCTACAACAAAATGGAGACCTGCAGAGGTATGCTCATTGATCCTCATATGAATTTGAGATTAAGATTGAGCACAGGACCTATGACTCATGAGGATAGGCTCCTACACTACACCATCACCTACATCCTCACTCCAAGATCAACCAATCATGCACAAGCAATTGATGATGATCTTCAAGTTGTTTATGGATTGAAGAAGGGAATCAAGCTGAATTGGATTCTTATTTTTCAAGAGATCATGCAAAAATCAAAGTGATTGGTAAACTACCCCTTCCCTTATGTTGTTTTAGTTTCAAGATTCATTGACTACTTTCAAATGGATGTATCTAATGAAGTCATGGATCACACCAATTCAAGCAACAACCAAATTAAGGAGAAGCATCTCACCAAGCTTGGAATGGTGAAGACACCATATGGGTGGCAAATGGCAGGCCAACTTGTACCTTTGGCTGAAGAAGAAGGTGAAGAAAGTGATGAGGAAGGAAACCAATTAGGAGATGTTGAGGAACCACAAGAGGAATCTGCTCCATCTGAGCCTCAATACTCACATTTTGAATCCTTGATGATTCAAAAGATGGATGCCTTGTTTTCTCTTCCTTATGAACAAAGAGATGAAGTTAATTCTTCACTAGAAGAACTGAAGACTAGAGTTAAGAACATAGAATCTAAGTTTTCAGAGATGAATCTAGGGATATGAATTAGTTCTAGTCTTAGTTTATGTTATGTTTTGAATTCTGTCATATTTGTTTCAGTTTGTGTTTTTATTTCATGGTTGATGTATTTGGTTTGTTTTATGATTAATGAAAATGTTTCTATTTCCTTTTTTATTTGTCTACTTATGTCTATTTTTGAATTTAATATGCCAAATAGGGGGAGTAGATAAATGGAATAAAAAGGGGGAGTAGATAATGTAAGATAATTGAATGAATAAATTGAAATGCTTAAAACAGGATATTCTAAGAAACTCAGGGGGAGTTTGTATAATAAGACTCAAGGGGAGTTAGTCTATAAATATCATATGAATGTCTGAATGCTTTTAAATCAATCAAGTTATGATAATGCTTGATCTTTCCAAAAGCTGAGAAATTTTCAGGATACATATCTCTTCATTTGAAGCATGTTTCATCAATTAAATATTTGGCATGCTCAAAATAAAAAAGGGGGAGATTGTTAGATTTGATGAAGCTGAAGCAAAGAAATCAAGAAGATTGAAGAACTGAGATATTCGTATAATTAAAATAATCGATTATATAATTAAAATAATCGATTACTATAGTTAAAATAATCAATTACATTAACGAAATAATCGATTACAGTTAGTTATATCTGTTTTTTTATAAATAGAACAGTCTGGTCTGAGTTATTCATTAAGTGAAAAACTGAGATACTCGTACATACCTTGTGAAAAACACTTTCTAAAGTTCTCAAGAGTATTCAAGTCTGAATTTAGTGAGAAAATCAAATATCATGTGTATCATGGAGAGTTACATGTGTTTCTAGTCATAATACTCAAGAATTGATGATTTGTTCAAGCTAGTGTCAAAGAAAGATTCAAGAAAGGAGTGTTGTTCATCTATTGCATATATTCTCAGGTTGTTTGAATCATTCATATCATTGAATTAGCGAGGATTAAAAGGTGATATCCTTCTTGAACTTTAAGCTTGATATTTTTGTTTGATATCTGTTTTGTTTTTGTGTTGTATTTTCCATATAACATTTGTACTCTTTAAAGCTTTTACTAGAAAGGATTTCTAGTAGGAAGAACAGAGAAGGGATTTGTGGTTCTTGGTCTTTTGAAAAGTCTATAGGGTATAGATTTTGAATTTTGCCTAGGGTGGGTAAGAGAGATCAGTTGTAAGTTTGTAAAGAACAAATATTTGTTATAGTGGAACTCTGACCAAGATTTGGTTAGAAGAAAACTGGATGTAGCATTCGGGGTTGAGAGGTGAACCAGTATAAATCTTGTGTGTTTTAAGATTTTGTTTGTATTTCATTATATTCTTGAAGTATAGAATTTGTTCATTATACAAATCTGGTTACAGCACAAGAGTGGTTTGATTGGTGAAGTAAATTAATTTTCAAATTGGTTTTGAAAGATAAAGATCCTTTTGAAAGTCTTCAGCTGTTAGAAATTTTGAAAGAAAGTTTTAAAACTCTGAGATAAAACCAATTCACCCCCCTCTTGGTTATTTGCATAAGTATTCATTATATTTTAAATTCTCGTATTACCTTCATCTACTAATGTATTCTAACCTTGATTCCTCAAGTGATAGACCCTAAATCACTTAATTTCACTCCTGATCCCTCAGCAAGCTACGTTAACCGATTTGCATTAAGATTCGAGATGATAACCTAGGCTAAACAAAACCAATCTATCCCTAGATATGATATTATTTAGAAGTGTTTTTCAATTCTTAAGGCAATAACCATTTTCCAATGCATTAAAACCTATAACAAAGCATGCAAATGGGAGATCAAACCACAAACATGAATAAAGCTCAGAAAAACAACAATAATAAGAAGATAACATCAAATAGATAGTTAGAATCATTACATTAAGAGTGTTTGGTTGTTGGGCTCCCAACAATGGATGGTTTAGCCTCCCATTGTCATGAGAGGCTTACAAATACAAAATGGAAGCAAGATAAATGGAAGAAAATGGAGGAAGAATGGAGGAAGATGGAGGAATGGGACCCGAAGTGAGTGGATTTCTCCCTTATTTTTTTGCCCTAGCTTGGCCCATTTCTCTCCCTGACTGTCTCCCTTGTGGGTAAGTGTTTTTCTCCTTTTTATACTTCAAAATGCACACTTCAGGTGTTTTAGAATTAGTGGCCCGCTGAGCGAGCCACTTGGAGATCTGAGCCAACCTGCACCTGCACGCTGAGCTTGCACTTTTCGCGCTGAGTGAGCCTGCATGGGCGCACTGAGCAAGCCACTCCAGATCTTCAATCCATCTTCCATGTCTCTGTTGTATCATTATCTACAAAAAAATACAACCAACACACTATAAATCAACTAATTTTAGCATCTACTAGATAAAAGGTCAAAAGAAGCTAAATTTCTACGTTTTACTCATAAAAGAAGCATTAAAAGAGGGAAAAGAAGATAATTGCTATTCGATTTACATGTAACATTTATGTATTCATAGCAATTATCAAACTCCCCCAAATTTAAAGCTTTGCTTGTCTTCAAGTAAAAGTAAGCAAATGCTAAACTAAGTTAGATCAATGGCAATGTCAACGATGTAACCAAATCACAAAAACATAGATAATTGCATAATTCCAAAACAACTTTAATATTCAAACCTCAAGTTCACACTAACTATGGTTTTATGATGGAATCATGCAAAAAATGCACTTAAATAGTGAAAAAGGTTAGCAAGAATGACAACTATCAAAGAAAGATCAACCTGTGCTTCACTCCTCACAAGGCTAGTGTTTCACTCAAGCACACAGGTGTTTCAGTCATGTATAATTCATTCAATACAATTGAAATCACAATTCTCATCTTTGCACATCATTTCATTCAATGCAATCACACACACACACAACATGGATCACTAAGGACTTTATTAGGCTTGTAACGTGGCTGAGCTACAAAGAAATCATGGTTTTTTCTCAGAATTCAAACAATCAGGTTATAGAAGAGCATTCACTCATTCCTTACTTTCTTTAGAGGAACCACTTTTTCTTGTTCTCCCAATCTTATTTAACTTGCCATTATCAACAGCACACCGAGGTTTTCTTAACTTTGGTTTACTTATTTTTTTTATTACCAGAGGTACACTGTAATTCTTGTCCTCTGTGTGCTTCTTACTCACATCCCTGCACAAGAGTTTACTCAAAGACACTCCGCCAAATTTGGAACAAATTTATCTTGATCCGTAAATGATGCTCTCCTATAACCTAAGGTAAGGTGAACATAGTTCCATATGTTTTTCAGTTCAAGGTTCAAGAACAAGATTCATTCACAGTTTAGGCTCAAAAGGGGTACAAGAGATTCAACATTCATTATCAACAGGGTTGGCTATTTGGCCAAGTGGCTAAAATTAAATTAACAACAAGGCCTTGATCATATCCACATCATGTATGCACTCAAACAGTTCAAGAATCATGCAAAACTAGAAATGCAAAATCAGTCTTCTCTCAAAGCTAAGATGCACACAACTCACAGCGTATAGTGAAGCTTATAGTCTCTCTTTCACAAGATTTCCTATCATGCAAGCTAACCGACTCACTCACGCACATTCAATTCATAAAACCATCAATCAACAACAACATGTGCTCACCTAAGAATCGTGAATTCACAATATTAACAAGATGCAAAATCTCAATAATGCAATCAATTAAACCAAACATGCCCAAAAAGTATCATCAAAATAACTATCTATCATGCAACAGTTGAATAGAATGTAGACTGCGGAAATTAAATGTCTAAAGTACATAAAAATAAAAATAAGTCCAAAGAAAGATGGCCTCGATCCTGGGTCGGACATGGGTCCCATGCTCCTTGAGCTGATGACATATTTGCCAAGTAATCATCATCATTATCAGCAGCAACATCCTTGATAAGTGCCATATTTTAGTAAAATCAGGATTATAATGCTGGAACTTATCTTTTGATTTTAGTAAATTTGTTTATTAAATTTACCTAAACCTAGTTGTTTTATATTTTATGTAAATATATAGGGTGTTATTCACATTTTGGAAGATTCATCCACTCAAATCCGGTGTTTTGATAAGGTTCAATGATATCCGGAGCATCCAAGCAACCAAGACAAGCACAAAGGGGCAAAAAGGTCAAAAATAGGAAATTTCTGGATCAAATTCGCCCCAAGCTCGCCTGGGCTATTGAAGATTCTTTAGGGCTAAGTTTTAACTTGCCCAAGCGAGCAAAACAAGCACAAAACACTCACCTGGGCGAATGGCTTTCCTGACCACGAAGCATTTAACTCGCCCACGCGAGCAAAACAAGCATAAACCACTCGCTTGGGTGAATGGACACCACCAGCTTCCCAAATCCTATATAAAGCCATGGAAAGGAGAACCAAAGGCATCCATTAAAAGCAATTGAAGCTAGAGCATGAACCAACAAGCCTTAGGTAGCTTAGAGAAAGTGAGAGAAGTGAGAAATTGGTGAGGAAACTCTGCCGGAGTGATTCGGGGATCGCTTCTTTCATTATATATTCAATTGATCTTGTGCTCTCCACAATGATCAGCTAACTTCTCTAAGGATTGGATGTAATCTTCTACCCTTATGTATCTCTTTTAATATTTGATATGCATGAATCTTTTCTACTAAAAAAAAGTAGAAAAAAAGGGGGCCTTAACTCACCCAAGCGAGTTCACCATGACCAAAATGCTTGCTTGGGCGAGCACACGTCTGAAACAAAAAAAGCCACCAGGGGGTGAAATCCAATTTCACCCAAAATTTTCCAAATCACTTTTCTACCTTGTTGTGACCTTGCTTTCTTCTCCCAAATTCGCCCAGGCCATTCTCAATCTCCACACTTCAATCACGTAAGTTTCCTCACCACATGAAACCAGTCACACAGTATGCATAATTTCATTTAGCTTTCTTGAAAATTAAGATTATGTAGTTGTAGTTTTTGTTTTCTTCTTCTACACTTTCAAAATAAGTTAGGTTAATAAGTCACAAATTAATCTGAATGCTTTTATGATTGGTTTGAATGATTATTCTGTAATGTCTCTGCTCCTTTTCTTATTTTCTGAAATTTTGGTATATTATATGTGTATATCCTCTTCAATTCCATGTACCAAAATGAGTGCACACCAACTGTTTGGTGAAATGCTTCAATGAAACAGCCATGCTTGATTCCTTCTTTGTGCACAAAATTTACTCCTTGCATATGCTAGATAGCTTGAATGAATGTTAGGCTTCAGTAGTTCATGAGAAAATACCTTTGTGCATGACTTTGAATTACCATTCAAATGTCAAACCATGTCTTCAATGTTCAAAGCACCTAGAGTTGATTCTTCATGAAAGCACACATTTGTTTGACTTAAACATGGAGTAACATCTGTACATGATACATACAATTATTGAAAGCTGAAAAAATTCGTACACATTTGAAATGGGTATTTACTTGCAAAGCATTATCATATTAACCATTAAATGATATTGAAATGGGTAATTGGTTGCAATGAAAAATTTGGTGCATGTTGACCATTAATGATGTTAATTTGACTTGAGAAATCTGAATTGGTAATCTCAAAAAAATTATATTGGTATTTTGGCTGCAAGGAATTACCATATTTATTTTTCTTGAGATTTTATCAGATGGCTCCCAAGAAACTATCCACCAAAAGAGCTAGGCATACAGGAGAAGGTTCAAGCTCCGAACCTCCTACAGATTTTATCTTTGATGCTCAGAGATTCCGTAGTA
Source organism: Glycine tomentella (assembly GCA_007407185.1). Classification (NCBI taxonomy): domain Eukaryota; kingdom Viridiplantae; phylum Streptophyta; class Magnoliopsida; order Fabales; family Fabaceae; genus Glycine; species Glycine tomentella. Next base: position 77,383 of record PYAF01003461.1, read on the forward strand.
AGGAACGCCAAAAGTGCTTTGAAGTAATTAGGGACTGGTCATTCCTCAGAGAACGAAGAGTTTATTTAATGGAAGGTGAATATCCAGAGTTCACCACAGAGATTGACAGGAGAAGATGGAGGCAACTTTCAACCCCAATGCAAAAATTTGACCCTGCAATTGTCTTGAAATTTTATGCCAATGCTTAGCCAACTGAGGAAGGCGTTCTTGATCAACGTTCTCAAGTACGTGGCCAGTGGATTCCTTATGACCCTGATGCCATTAATCAATTTCTAGGAAATACACTAATCTTGGAAGATGGCCAATTCTGCAAATACACTACTAGGAGGAACATCCTTTCAGGATTTGATGAACAGGTTATCACTCAGTTACTTTGTTCCCCCATATGTGGTTTTGCTCGAAACATTGTAGGTAATAGGGTAAGACTGATGTGAACCAACATGAAAACTTTAACCCAAATCTAGATGACCTTTCTCCTTAGCAATGCACTTCCAAGTGACCATAATTATGATTTGACTATGCCAAAATGTCAGATTGTTTGTAGTTGAATAGAACAAATTAGTATTAATGTGGCTCAGTTGATCTTAGATGTTATTCATCAGTTCATCGTTATAGAGTCTCCTCGCCATCCTCTGAACCCGGAGAAGTCCAACAAGGCACTTGGATTTCCTGCTTTAATTACTGGTTTATGTCAATTTTATGGAGTGCAGGTACTACCTTCTAAGGCAATCCAACCTCCCATCAACCGAGCTTTCATTGAAAAATATTGCCTAGCTAGACAAGTGCAGCAGCCACAAGAGCCACCCTCCTTGGAGTCCAACTCATCTCATCTTTAGAGAATGGAACTTCAGATGCATACTTACATGTGACATATGGCTAATCAACAAGTTGCCAACTATAGGGGCCAAATGCAGCTGAATGAAAGCTTCTACCACTACACATTGCATCAGCAGTGCCAAGATCCAAACCCTTTTCCTTGGCCCACTCTTGACCAATTTAGGGATAATGTTGCATGGCCTGGGGACAGGCTTATTTTTCAGGAGGAGACAGGATCGACGAATGATCAAATATCCTGTGGCTGACCAAGGCCCTGCAAATGACCAAGAAGCTGCAAATGAAGGAGAAGGAACAACTAATGATGATGGAAAAGACATGATCCAGAATCTTGCCGATCATCTCATTGAGCTTCAAAATCCGAGACATTTTCTTGATATCTTTTTACTGCTTTCTTTATTGCTTTACATTTTCTTGATATTTTAGTACTTTATTCCGTATTTACTATGTTAGACTTTTTGCTTAGATAATTGTGCACATTGACAATTTTGTTTTGGGTTACTGGAACTATGTTACACACAATTTTGACAGTATACAATCCTCCTCAGCACGCCCGGATCCAACAACATCACCCCCCATCAAAGGAAGGTCTGTCCCCAGGCCTAGCGACGCAGGAGAGGAAGTCCTTTGGCGACATCACCAGTTGCCTGAGAGATAGCTAGTGGAGACGGTGTATTTATTTATTTACGTCTTTGTACGTTGTCTAGTGAGTGTATTATCACAAAAAATTTACCCTCATTTTCATAATCAAATTAGTACAGTTTTCATTTAAAATTGTAATTACACATTTAGAGTTGTGATATCGTAGCGATGAGGCTGGTCATTATACAAGGTTCACCCTTGACACACTTTTATACTCCTAAAATCTTTCCTTGCAGGAATACAAGAAACCCAAGGTCCACCCTTGGTGTACAAAGCCAAAGACACACTCTTGGTACCACTCCTTTGGAACCACGACAAGCATGGCCAAAGGTCCAGACATTTATCCTCAAACAAGGGGTAAAACGAGACACCACCAGATTGGTCAGTAAGACCTCCGACCAGGTGGAATTCAAACTATGTCCACATAAGCATCAGGGGAGAAGCTCCGTAAAGCGATTGTCAGCAAGACCTTCAACCAATTGGAATTCAGAATACCTCCTCATAAGCATCAGGGGAAAAGCTCCGCAAAGCAACAAAGTGCCATCATATAAATGACAAGACCTTTTGTAACATCCTCAAAAAAAATTTTATCTTGAGTTTGTATTAATGTTTGAATTATTTGTGTGATATGCTTATAAAGTACTATAATCGTGTGATGATTAATACATGATTATATGATGCAAATATTTGGTGTTATGAGGAGAATTATCACATGAGGAACACATGTGATGGTAGTGTGATACAAGAAGGATAGCATAGGAAACTAATGGATCCAAGTGGCAAGATTAGAAGTGCTTAGAATAGAATTAGTTATGATTAGTTAACTTAAGAAAATAAACAAATTTTAATATAATAAAGAGTCCTAGCCGTGTGGAATATTGGATAAAGACATAAGACTTCAGATGAATGGTCTAAGGAAATTAATAGGTAATGACACATTAATAGCTACCACATTAATTGAAAGCACATGAAGTATAAGTGGTATAAACCAAAAGAGACAAAATTTAAAGGAAAGCATGCATGCATATTTAAGGAAGCCACATGAAAGTATAATAAAGAGAATAAACACTAAAAATAGGTGCAGCCACATATAAGTGTGCATGATTTTAAGCAAAAACAAAAGGAGATACAAATTGAAGTGTAGTCATGTGTGTGTGTGCGTGAATGCATAAGGGAAGTGATATACAAGAGACAAAAGGTGAAACCATGTATTATGTGAATAAAACAAATAAACAAGCTTCTTAATGAAGCTTTAGACGTGAATCTTGAGCATTTATGAAGGAATATTTGTTTGTTGCAATGGATAGGATTGCATTTAATTCATAGATTTAAAATTAAACATAAAAATCTAGTAATATCTTCATGGCATGATGGCTTAGTTATACTAGAACTAAGCTAAGGACCTAACTAGGCTTCCATCCTAGCTAATTTCTTTTCCTAGAAATATTTCCTTGATTAAAATTTCTGCACCTTGCATTCTCTCTCTCTCTCAACCTCATGACCATTCTCTCATTTTTCTCTTTTCATTTTGCTTTCATCCTTCTCACTTCTTTCTTGGCTCCAAACCGCAGCCCCTTCACCTCTATTTCCTTCTCTTCTTCCTTCCAAACCATCTAATACAAGATAAGACTTTCCTTCCTTCAAGACCTTGAGGTGTGCAGCCGAGTACTTGGAGGAGTTGGAATAAAACTTGCTTAAGGTAGGTTAGGTTTTCAATCTTGGTATAAGGGTTTAGTTGGACTAACTTTTATGCTTAATGGTGCAGAGTTCTGATTGAGCACACTAGGCTGAGTTTTCAACTCCTTAGAGGCTACTTTATGATGTGTTCATGTTGTTAAGTGTTGGAATATGTTGATGAGTTGGAGTGCTGAAATATTGGTGATTGTTGGAATTGACTTTGACGACCTCTTGAACTGATTTTGGTGACCATTGGGACTGTTTGTTTTTATATATATAATGGGACTATTTTGAATTGATGTTGAGAAGTAGAAGTTGAATGGTATGTTGAAATGGTTTTAAATACTAGAGTAGTTTAGTTTTGAGGATTAAATCTTAGGATGACAACTTGAAAGGAGATTAAGGTCTAGAATATGTTTTAGCACTCTTGTGTAAGTGAAAAGGAAGTAGAACTTATATTGGATGGTATATTGGAACTTACTAACTAGAGTGCATTCATGTTGTTATTTAACTTAATGATAGTATTTGCATGCATAAGATTGCATGAACTTGTATGGAATATGGATGATGACTGAACCATATGTTGATTATGTCATATTTTTTTTATAGTCAAGTTTCATGTGGTTGTGCAAATATAAACATAACTTGTGATTCCATAAAACTTTGATGGTGGTCGAGCCACATAATTGATATTGTCATGATTTTTGTGATAAAGTTTCCATGAAGTTGTATGGATTCTATGTGATGATATATTGAAATTGTTTCTGAATCCATGAAGAGATTTTAGAAACAAAATGAGTACTACATCCAGGTAGAGATGTAGAGGCCAACTGCGCATTGGAATTAATCATGCATTGTTTAACGTATGATGGTTGCAGTGTACTACACCCGGGTAGGGATGTAGAGACCAAGTGCACCTTGGAAATTTCTCATGCATATATTGTTTGAATGATTACTTGAATATATATATATATATATATATATTGATAAATTATGGAATGTGCAAATAATTTGTGAAGCACTAGTATACTAACCTATTGAATAGTTTAGTTTGCCTACTGAGAAAATAATAATCAACACTAGTTTTTTTTATACATGACATCCTTGAAAATATTCCTTGATGTTTTGGAATGGTGGTGGAATCGTGATGTGGCTAAGAACTGTTATGTTTTTACTTTGCAGCCTGTTATTCGTGTTTACATGTATTTTGGTGCACACTTTCCCGTTTTTGTACTTAATAACATGTTTAACCCTAATATTGGATTCTAGTGATGAGTCTGACCGTGAAGAACTAGGAATTTTGGAGGGAAGTATTGCTGACAATTTCCGCACCTGTCCAAGTATTTCTCATGGTCCATGGAATCCTACTAGGGGTTGGCTCTACTAGTAATTTTAGTATTTCCACTGTTAGATAGTACTTTTGTATTTAGTGCTTGTTAACACCTATGGTCTGTACTAACTTTAGATTCCACACTTTAATTATGGTTGTATAGTCTGTAATACTTGAACTTATGGCTTGTATGTAAATTATGATGTGCATGTAATATAATGTATGTATGATGTTTATTATGTGATATAATAGTGTGTATTATCTTTAAAACTATACTAATAAATTTTTATCCAAAAATTTGCGACAATTTATTTAAGTTTATAATTTAATTTTTTTTGTATCCAAATTTTTACTAACAAGAACTTATATCCATACGTGTAACAATAATTTTATCACAATTTATTGATTTTGTTCAAAGTTTAAAATTTATTTTGTACGAATAATTTTTTTTTACTGTAAGTTATGTTATTTTTTCAAAAAGTTTTATTTATTAAATCCAAGATTTCATTTTTTCGTAATTTCTATAGTTTTAAATGATTCAATTTTTTTATAGCATTTATGGACTTACAGTAATTTCTAAAACTATATTACGGTGTTACACCTTTAATCAAGTTGCAATCAAACCTAAGATGATTCCGTGTCATCTAAAGCTTTCTATTTCCGTTAAGGTCTCGCTTCCTACACTGCAAGGACATCATCCACGACAAAGTGGCCTACCCTCATTATCATGGAGCATCGCATAAATAAATGATAACAACATACAAGACAGAGAAAATTTCATCAACAAAGGAAAGCATGTGTATTAAAAAGAAGAATGATTTTCATAATTACAAAAGGCTTTATGGCTCAAAGACAAAAAAAACAAAAATAATACAACGGTAGTCTAGATATCAGCCCCATCATCCTGCTCTTTATTGGCATCTTCCTCTACAGCAGTAGTCATCTCCTCCTCGTCAAGCAGAACATCGTCTTTCACATCTTTGAATGGGTCAAAAAGACCCAAATCAAGGACCCTGGCGAAGAACCCATCCTGCCTGGCGGCCTTATGGAAGTCCTTCTCATGTTGCTCCACATCCTCCTTCTTATAAAGGAGCAACTCCTCTTCAAACTCCCTGCAAGCCTCACTCTCCTTTGTCGCCTTAAGCTTGGACTTTCCCAGCCTGGATTTTGCTTCCTTCAAGTTAGCCTCAAGGTCAGTAGGGTGTTCACGGGTCAATTCAGATCGGTTTTGGCCAAATTTAGGACTCAACCCAATCAAAAATATGATCGGTTCGATTCGGTTTCCAAAAAAAATTGAAACCCAACCTGACCCATTCATGAACGGTTTGGTTCAACGGGTTACCCATTTAATTTTTTTCTTAGAACTACTATTTTATATCATGATTCTTTCAAATATCCAATACAATTAACACAATATTATCAAATGTATGAAAGTAGTAAAATTGATTCACTTAATACCATCAACTTAATATTCTAAAATAGACATATAATATAAATTAAAACAAAAGATTCTTAAACAAGATTTACTATAATAGTCTGAATCACAACTATTTCATACAAACTAAGCTTTGTTATAACCAAATTTGTTGTAACCAGATCTACTAAAACAAACAAATGAACAAAATATGATTCATTAATAATATAAACACGTAAACAAATATGAAAAAAAGGTGAAACAAATAACAATATACTTGAAAGTAATACATTAAGAAGTTCCAGCACTTGCAGTTTCAACACTTTGAGACCCAATATTAACAGTATTTAAAGTCAAACCAAACAACTCAAAATTTAAACACAACCCCGTTAGCACAAAAATTAATTGATATTTTATACAAATATAAAAAACGAAATAAGGGATTACATACCTGATTCAATCTTTTCCACTTCATTTATTTCAACTTGCAAGTCATTAACATTTTGCTTAGTAGATCTAAGCCAATGTTGAGCACAAAGAGAGCTTTAACCATAGTAGGACTCAAGGAAGTATGAAATGAATCCAGATTTCTACCCCCTATACTCAATGCAGACTCAGATGATATAGTAGATACATGAATGACCAATATATCTCTAGCCATACAGGAAAGAATAATTTGGATGCCTTCAATTTCCACCAAAATATCAAACTCAGGGTGGTCATCTTCAACATCATCATCCAAATACCTATCTAACTCATTATTTTGTACCTCACCCAGTTTTTTTCTTTATTTTCATTCTAAATTCATCATCCCAATCATCACCCTTATCACCTATGTCATCATTATGTTGTGAGACCATATTTGAAGCCAATGTACTAGAATTAGCTGAATTGCTACTAGAATGAGAAATGGGATGTTCTAGTACATATTGCTGAATCAGTTTGTGAATGATGTCTTTCAATTTTTTCATCACGTCCAAATTTAGTAACAAATTAAAAGTTGTTTCTATTAATTTTTTTGCAAAACAAACAAATTAATTGGGCCATATGCTAAACTATGGGGAGAAATAATTTTTTAATTTTTAATATATATATAATAAAATTTATATTATTATTACGGGTTCATGGATCAGGTCAATAGGTCAACGGATCAGTTCGGGTTCACCGATGACCCGTACCCGTGAACACCCCTAAAGGTCAGCAACCACCTTGGACAAACGATTCTTCTCATTAGTGTCACTCTCAGCCTTTCAATCGAAGTCATTCTTCTTCTTCAGCAACGCCTTGCAGCGACCGTCCAGCTCGTCCCCATCCAACTGAGTGCACAAGAGCTTGGCAAAGACACCACCCACCTTGGCAGACAGCTGGTAGTTGGACTTGACCACCTCAGCAAAGGGGACAATGGCATTGGTCACCTTGGGCCGCTCCACTCTCCAGACGGTCCTAGCCGTGGCCCTCCACTTGGCAACCTCCGCATCGAAGGATGCCACTTTATCTAGAGCTTCCTGGTGGCGTTGTTCGTTCTCCTCTAAAATTGCCAAGCTCCTTTGAAGGAAGACCTTGGCAGAGTCATTAGCACCTTGAATCCTAATTGATCGAATCAAGTTCTTGTCAAAAGGAAATATGAAGCCAGTCGGAGTTCTCTGCTCTGGCCTATACCCCATGCTCCACAATGAATCCGTATCATGCGAAGTATATACATGATCAAGGGAAATGCTAGGGCAAGAAGAGGAAGAAGAAAGCAATGTCAATACCAGTACAGTAGAGGGATGAATTGGTGGAGCTGCAGAAGAAGGAGACAACACCGCAGGAGCACTAGCAACCACTGCATTAGCACTCGACGAAGGCGTAACCGTGGTGGATGAAGGATCCACAACAGGGCTGGTAGGAGAGATTGACACACTGGTCACAACAAAAGGGGAAGCAAAAACCCCATGAGCAGAGAAGAGGAAGGAATGGTAGAAGCAGGAGTAGCAACAAGAGCAGAAGCTGCAGCGGTAGCCTGGATTGCTGGTGATGCCACAGGAGGACCCTGCGCAATAGTAGCAGGAGGACCACCAGAACTGGGAAGAAGCCTGGCAACCTGCCTTATTGCACGAAGGCCGAGAGGGACCCTCAACTTCTTGTGACCAAACGTTCCAACATTGTGATCTCGCTTCATTTTAGCCAAAACATAGGAAGAGATGCTGGGGAAAGCTTCGACAATTGCACCTATAGGGCCAACCCTAACAATGGGACGACCTCACCTCCAATAGGAGGGGTGACAAACGAAGGTGGCACAACTTTATCATCAGGTCTAGCATGCTTCACCAAGGGCCTCCAGGGAAAATCACCCATTATACCTGCAAAATTACCAAAACACAACAAGTGTTAATTCGGGCCAGACACCCCAAACACAAAGAAAGACAAGACAAGACAAATTATTGTCCAAGGCAGTGCAAGGGTCGTCCGTCGAGGGCAAGGAAAAATGGCTCACACATCTAACAAAGCTGACAGTTGCTCCAAGATCGCATTGTCCATCCTCTCCACCAGGATCAATAGATCCTCATCAAATGACTTGAACCTGGTGGGATCAGAGTGCCAGTAGAATAGGAAGTAGGGCTCCCCATTTCGATTGAATATCAGTGGCAATCCATCAGCCACGACCTACGTAGCACAGACCTTGAAGAAACGGTCCTTGAAGCGATGAAAGATGTTCGAGTCAAACTAGAAAAACTTCTGGTACACGCTGTTCAAAGAGACCCAACCAATCTTGCTTGTCAAATTCATTTGGAAGAAATACAAGAACACCTACACACTAGGTCAAATGTTCAAAAAGGGGCACAGAATCTCAAAAGCCCTCACCATAGCCCGACTATTGGGATGAAGTTGTGAGGGGGCTATATTCAAGTGATCAAGCATAGCACATTGAAAGGGGTTTAGAGGAAAAATTAAACCCAGCACCTCGAAGAGGCATCGATACATGAAGAAGAAGAGCGGACAACTCGGCACCACCATCAGGAAAGGGAACTCATTACTCCTACAAGTCTCAATGAGCACTTTGCAGGAGTCCTTAGGGTTTGTCAACCTGAGCTGACGCCGAAGAGCAGTGACACCAGCTAAAAAGGTGATAGAGGACCAGTATTTCAAAATGTCATCTCTCACGCATTCATAGCCATCAACAGCAGGGGAAGACGACGACAACCCGCACTGTGGCTACGCCGTGTACGGGAAGAAACCCTAATGTCCCTGCCACCACTTCTTCTCACTCCTTCATAAGCAAAAGGAGGAACAATGGTGGTGACTCGCATAGGCTCCTCAGCCAGAGAGGCAGCAGAAGGCCGCACCACTTTCCTACGAGGGCAACAGGTATCCCCGCCAACATTGCACGAGTTCATCCTTTCCCTGAAGAAAAGGACTTACTATCGGAGGTCCCTTGGCATGTATCCTCGTCCGAGGAGTCAGCAATGGAGATGACCTCCCAATTTGTCAGGGGCTGCTGGAACAAAACCCCGAAATCACTACCACCCAAGCCCATGGCGGAATCAAAAATAAAAGAAGAAGACATGATCAAAGAAAAGTACCTTGAAAGAAGAAGAAAATTGAGGAAGAATAATGGCGAATCGAGAGCAAGAAGCAATGAAGGTTCTAGAGAAGAGGAAGTCAGAAACACAAGAATGGCAATGATGGAAACTCAAATCTCCACTCCATTTAAATGGAGGAACGACTTTTTGGTAACTGGCAGGAGTTGAAATGACTCCCTTGAAATTGGAATCACAATGCAACTCTACTCACCTGTTACCCACGTCTCTAGTACATGCTCACTCCACGAGTGACATGTATGCAAGAGTACTGTGTACGACCCATGCGGCTATGGCAAAGGACAAGCAAAACACTTGCCTTCAATGCATTCTCCAACGGTCAGATAAGGGCAAAGTTGGCCAACATGGATACTTCACTTGCCTGACATGTCTTACCTTATAGCATAGCAAAAAGCATGTCCTCCCTAGATAAGTTGATAAAAGTAACCCAGACAACACTTGTATAGGCTTCAGAGGCTTGACAAACCCGCATCCGTCGAGGTTATCACCATCGACACATTTGTCCACACTTAGGGGGCTCAACAAGCTCACGATACTCCTACTTGTTAAGGCTACAACCCCTGACACTAGACAATCTCCATCGACATCGTGCAGTCTCTCTCGACACAAGACAATCTCTTTCGCCCGCAAGCTGACTCAGAGCTTGGGGGGGCTTATGTATTGTCCGGTGTCCGCAAAATACACGTGGCCACTTACGTGGTGTTCTAATACACGAGTCAACCCTCCACGTCAGCCCTGCTACAAGAGCATGGACGTCTCCCCCTTAGCAGCTGACGTATGGTTGAACCCATTAGCCATTAGTTTTCCCAAATCTACCTTGCAATGAAACTCAATCTTCAAGAAACTTCAAGAACAACAAGCCTATGGCTGGCTGGAAGCTTTGTTTGGACAACAATGGAAGATGGAAAAGGTAAGGGATGAAGGTGGATGGCACCATGGAAAAGCTTTCCAATAAGCCTAGGAAGAATCGCCACAATAGCTTGAAGCCATTGATAAGAAACAAGAGATTCTTGCACAAGAACAAGAGAGAAACTTTCTACACAAATTTCAGAATTTGCAAAAATGACATCAAAAGTTAGTTACAACAGCTTTTGGGAGAGCTTATATATGCACAAAAATACAAGCTAAATGCAAGAAAAATTACAATGAAATGAAGTTTGTAATGTACACTTAATGAAGCCTAAATGCAAGCTAAATGAAGCTTGTGTGCAAGCTTCCCTAAGGACTCTTGGCTGACCCAATTCGTGCCAAATGGTGCAGTTTGTTTAACTTTAAGTGCAGTTTTCAGTCTCTAAGTGCAGCCCACAAATTCACACACAAGTACACTTAAAAAGCTTCACACAAATGCACTAAAAATCCTTTTTATTTCTACCACTTTTGCTTCTAACAAGTGCTAGAATTTATTGAATTATGTAACACCCCGGACGTCTCCGGCATGTTATCATCAATGATATACATAACATGCTATCAGTGTTAACTAAGCGCGGTGCGAAAGCGATAGAATCGTTTATCTTGATTACATTATGCATGGAATATAAAAACCACATAACAAAGAACATAAAACACGCCCCTGCTGATCCAGATAAAACATAAACAACTATATAGGCAGATACACAAAACTAAACAGAGATATTCAGGAGGAAACACACTTATATACATCCACATTATCTGTACATATACATGCTCAAAGC
>PYAF01003462.1:1473-32803 GCA_007407185.1 Glycine tomentella
AAAGATGCATGCTATCCATTTTCTCTGACATGGTAGAAAGAGGCCTTGAGGTATTCATGGATGATTTTTCTGTTTTTGGCCCTTGTTTTAATTCATGCTTAGCTAACTTAGCTAAAGTTCTAAAAAGATGTCAAGAGACAAACTTAGTTTTGAATTGGGAAAAATGCCATTTCATGGTAAGGGAAGGCATAGTGCTAGGTCATAAAATTTCTGAAATGGGAATTGAGGTAGATAGAGCTAAATTGTTACTAATTGAGAAATTACCTCCTCCTATTAATGTAAATGGTGTTCGCAGCTTTTTAGGCCATGTAGGTTTTTACAGGCGTTTCATCAAGGATTTCTCCAAGATTTCAAAGCCACTAAGTCAGCTGCTAGAGAAAGACACTGAATTTTGCTTTAATGATGCTTGTCTTGAAGCATTTAACACCTTGAAACATAAACTCACCACTGCACCTGTTTTAATTGCTCCGGATTGGAGTTTACCTTTTGAACTAATGTGTGATGCTAGTGCTTATGTAGTAGGTACAGTTTTAGGACAGCGAAAAGAAAAACGCTTGCATGTCATATATTATGCTAGTAAGATCTTAAATGAGGCACAAGTAAATTATGCCACCACTGAAAAAGAGATGCTAGCTGTGGTGTATGCTCTTGATAAGTTTAGATCATATTTAGTAGGTTCCAAAGTGATTGTTTATACTGACCATGCAACCCTGAAATTTCTGCTGCACAAGCAAGATGCAAAACCACGCTTGCTGCGTTGGATGCTTTTATTGCAGGAATTTGATCTGGAAATCAGAGATAAAGTTGGAGTAGAGAACAAAGTTGTTGACCACTTGTCTAGGATTCAGGAGAAAGACTTGCAAGATGGACCAGAGATTGAAATCAATGAGTCTTTCCCTGATGAGCAAGTGCTTGCTGTGCAATTCAGTCCATGGTTTGCTAACATGGCCAACTTTAAAGCTGTTGGAATTATGCCTGAAGACCTTAATTGGCAACAGAAGAAGAAGTTTTTACATGATGCAAGAAGGTACTTCTGGGATAACCCTTACTTATATTTTCAATGCACTGATAATGTTATCCGCAGATGTGTAGCTGAAACCGATGTGCCGGATATTCTGTGGCACTGTCATTCCTCTAATTATGGAGGACATTTTGGAGCAAACAGAACTGCACACAAAGTGCTGCAATGTGGCTATTATTGGCCAACACTCTTCAAGGATTCCAAGAACTTTGTGATGCAGTGTGATAGCTGTCAAAGGACAGGTAATATATCTCGCAGAGATGAGATGCCGCTGAACAACATCCAAGAGGTTGAGCTGTTCGATGTCTGGGGAATTGATTTCATGGGACCTTTCCCAAAGTCATTTTCCAGCCAATACATCTTGGTTGCTGTGGATTATGTCTCCAAGTGGGTTGAGGCAGCAGCCCTGCCCACCAATGATGCCAAGGTGGTAGTTTCATTCTTGAGGAAGAATATTTTCACCAGATTTGGGGTGCCAAGAGCAATCATAAGCGATGGAGGGACTCATTTCTGTAACAAGCAATTTGACAGCTTGTTGGCCAAGTATGGAGTCAAACACAAAGTGGCAACCCCTTATCACCCTCAAACAAGTGGCCAGGTAGAAATTTCCAACAGAGAATTGAAAAGAATCCTTGAGAAAATTGTTGGAACATCAAGAAAGGACTGGTCTAAGAAATTAGACGATGCGTTGTGGGCTTACCGGACAGCATTTAAGACACCAATAGGTATGTCCCCTTTTCAGCTTGTCTATGGTAAGGCTTTCCATCTCCCTATTGAACTTGAACATAAAGCAATTTGGGCAACTAAGTTTTTAAATTTTGAACTGACAAAAGCTAATGAAAAGAGGTTGCTTCAGTTGAATGAATTAGATGAGTTCAGGTTAGCTGCATATGAGAATGCCAGAATCTACAAAGAAAAGACAAAGAAGTGGCATGACAACCAAATTCGTCCAAAGGAGTTTATTCCTGGCCAACAAGTGCTGCTATACAATTCTCGCCTGCGACTCTTTCCAGGTAAATTGAAATCACGTTGGTCTGGACCATTCCTTGTCAGAGGAGTTTATCCTTATGGCACAGTGGAAATCTCACCCTTGGATAGTGATAGAGCTTTCAAGGTAAACGGGTATCGACTGAAACATTATTTTGGGGGAGATGTGGACAGAAATTCAAGTTCTGTTCCACTCAAAGCCACTGAGGTTTGAAAAGAAGTAGGCGTCTAGCTTAAGACGTTAAACGAGCACACTGGTAATGTACATAGTATTTTAAGTTTGGTTTAAAATTTCTAGCAGTAAATTTGTCATTCTGCATATTCCATAGCAGCCATTTTAGGATTCATACATTGATAGTTAGGCACAATAAGTTGATTAGCTTTTGATAATTTAGGTTTATCATGATGCATGTTTCAATTATTGTCCCTTTAGGTAGCAGTTATTTATTAGTAAGTTAATAAAATTAAAAGCTAAATAAAAAGCAAGGAAAAAGGCTGAAACGGGTGTGGCGCGACTTGCGTCAAGTGCGACGCCACCAGCGCCATAGACACGGTCATTCCACGCTGATAGCGTGCACATTCGCGCTGTTCGCGTGACAATTTTGAACCTAAACTCCTAAACTGCATTAAATCACGCTAATCGCATGAGAAATGGCGCGATCAGCGCCATTTGTTCGACCCAGTGCCCAAATTTTTCAAGTACCGCGCTGTCCGCGCCACCCGCGCCAAACTTTCGAGCCTAAAGGTCCTACAGAGGGTACCCACGCCAATAGGGTGAATTGTGGCGCGATCCACGCTATAAGGACGAATCATTCAAGACTATCCACGCTAATCTCGTGAAAAATAGTGCTATCCGCGCGAGGAAGCCGAGACAAAAGACCCTCTAGTAACTTATGGCGTGATTCGCGCCAGCTTCCGCGCTAATCGTGCGAGATCGCGATAATTGTTTTTATTTTTGAAATCCCCCATTCGCGCCTCACTCTTCTCCTTCCCAAATTCTCTCCTCCACTCTCGCCTGAATCCCAGCACTACCATTAAGTCTCTTTAAGCACCATTGTTGCTTCAAAAGCCTTAGCCACTACCATTGACTCTCAAAATCCCTTGCATTCTCTGCTCTTGCACTCAAGTTCTAAAAACTCAGACCTTTTCTCTGCACAATGGCTGGTGACAAGGTAATTTTCTGAACCTTAAATGCTATGTAATGTATAATGGTACAACCATGAACAGTAGAACACCAATGCCCCCTGCCGAAGGCATTCACATTCAGTTTTGATGACATTCTTGGGAAACCTTAGGGTAGAGAACCAATTACTCTTGTCTTCTGCTAGTTCTTCCATGGTTTTGTTCAATTAGGAATGTTGATATGATGAGAATAGGCATAGTGAGTTGAATTGATTATATGCCCATGATATGTTTGTTTAAATGCCTGAATGAGAATTTGGAAGATAATGTGGTCAAGTCTTACTTAGTTGCTGAAATAAAATCAGGCCCTTCAATAATTTGCATGATGTGATGTGATTAAGGCACAGATGCATTGAGTTGGTATGATGAGTTGAATGCTTGCCTGATGATTAACTGATTGAAGTGAACTAAATGGTGGTGGACACATTAAATTCATGCTTTGATTTATATCCCTGTTTGATACTTGGACTTGAATGGATTGAAATGTGTCCATGCTAATTTTAGGATAAATTTGGGAATGACTACAGTTAGTCTCAACTTGTGAATGAAATTGGTTATTGATCTTGTGTATGCTGGGCTAAAATGGTGAACCTGCAGGCACCTAAATGCTTTAAATGTGAAATGTTGTACTAACATGATCAATGTTGTGATTGTGCTTGAAATGATTAAAATTTTTGTGGTTGGGTATTGTCATGGATTAAATCTGGGAATTGCTGATTTCTGGAATTAAACAAATGGTGCTTTCCTTAAAAATCTGCACACACAGGTTGAAATTTTGAGTTGACAAGAACCACAGTGACTAGGGATTGACAATGAATAACTTGATTTGTGGTCGAATAAGACATAGTGAATTGATTTTGGTGTCTATATCTGCTTTGATGTTTGAACCTACTTTGTTGGACCTGTGTCAGTGATAACTAGGGCCAAATGATTTAGGATTTTCCATGAATTAAATCTGGGAATCCAGATGAAGCTATTCATAATGGGCATACTGTTTACTGGTCCAAATAATACTTTTGAAGTGGTGTGAATAAAATAGTTGAAATATAGCTGGTTTGGCGTATGTAAGACACTTAAATCTGGGAGTGGCAGACCCATACTTTTCTTGTAAATAAACTGCACTGAACCCATTGAACTGTACCTTTTATTTTGATCCATTTGTGGCTGGAAACTTAAACTGCTTGGAAATGATATTGGTGTTGTGATTGAATGTTGTTCTAAATTGATGCCACTGCGTTGTTTTAAGTGTTGTGTTAGGATATTCAATGTCTTAAATCTGCTAATTCAAATTGATGATCATTGTTGAGATGTTACTTGTGTATGGTACCTGTGGCTTTTCATGTGCATATAATTAAAATTGCAGGTACCTGAACTAAAAGCGAGGTTTTGTCTGATTGATTGTTAAACTCTGATTTTTCTAAACTCCACAGCTTCAGTAATTGAATGTGTAAACAAGCAACACTTTGTTCCTGAAATTGATACTGTATTAGTGTTATACTTAATCTGAACCATTGAAACAAGCAAATCTGGGAATTAACACCATTGAATTATGTATCTATATCTGATTTTGTTCTGAGTTTCAGGGAAAACAGGTGGCTAAGGGCAAGAAGAAGACCACTGCTGCAGTTGGAAGCAAGAGGGCCAGAGTTAATGATTATGATGAGGCCAAATTTAGATCAACAGAGTGCCAGGAACGCTTTGACACCTGGTACCTCCAAAAGAAGATTATACCTGAGAAGAAAATTATGTGGGAGGTATTACCAGAGGGGAACCCAGTCCTAGAAGTGATTCTCAGACTTCAGTGGCAGCGGCTCGTCAGCTTCCCAGAGCCCAACTCCAGTGTGATATTGAAGGAATTTTTTGCCAACGTTGACCCACACACAGTGGCCAGGAGCATACTTAGATGGGTGAGGGGTGTCCAAGTTCCATTTGACGAGAAAACCATTGAGAGTTTCTTGGATACCCGTTATGATCCCTTCGACGGCTGTGACTTCAGCCAGCTATTTTATAAGATGCAGCCCGATGCCCTGACAGAGACGTACAGGGACGAAGTACCTCAGCTGGCCACTACCATCAGGCACTCTATCACAGGCCTCTACACTGCTTGGAAGACCAAGCCAGGCCTTGATTATATTCCAGAGAAGATGCGGAAACATGATTTGGTCGGAGACGCAGCTTTCTGGCACCAGTTCATCAACCACACAGTCATCCCTTCTACAAATATGACTGATGTGAATGTGGAGAGGGCAATCCTGCTATACATTCTTCGAGGTGAAGGTAACCTCCACATTTCTAACCTTCTACCTAACCGCATTCTTCATATGATACAGGACGCCAGCAGCAAGTCCTGGCTGGCACATTCCTCTCTGATTCTGCACATGTGTCACCATGCGGGTGTGGAAATTGCAGATGATGAGCCCATGGACGTCCCGATCTCCCCACTTTTGGTCCACAAGACCTATTTAGACGCCATGGAGACAACGACTGATGAACAGGTTCTCCGAGCTTCGAAGCTCAAACCTAAGGAGCTCCCAGCAGAGATTCCACCACCAATTACAGCTCCTTCCGCCGCTCTTGCGCACACACCACTATATGAGGACTCACCGAGCCTCTTAGCTTTCTAGGAGTTTGTGCGCACGCAAATAACCTTACAGACCCACATGTGGGAAGCAGTCTGCAGACACTTAGGCATTCCACCATCAGAGTACCAGATTTCAGCCACACCACCAGCAGCACCAGCCACGGAGGCTCCTCCTGCCCCTTCAGATGATGCAGCACCTGACATCACTACACATGAGCCACCACAGGCTTCAGAGGCTGCAGATGTTGTAGAGAGAGGAAAGGGAGAGGAGTGAACAGGATTTTTCTCATTTTTATGTTTTTTTTTTGGTTTTTAGTTTTTATTTTGGATTATGCATTGACATTCCATACATTATGCACACTTTTACATTTATGCACATTTGTATATAGTATAGTTTCTGATTCATACTTTGCAAATAAAAACTGTCTAGATCAATGTTTCGAGTTGAATGCGATTTTCCAAATAATGCTGGGATTTTTTTTTTCAAAGCGCTGTGACCTTATTGGTTGTTGCTGGGGACAACAACTTCTAAATCTGGGAATGGTTGTGTATACCGCATTATTTCACAAATCACAGTCAAGGAACAAATGACGTCTAACATAATTTTTTCTAAAATAAAAAAAAATAAGCAGCATATCAGATTTTTCAAGATAAAAAGTGAATGGACACAGTGATGGATAGGATTTCTCTAATGAAAGCTTGATGAAATGAAACATGACATGAACTGCATAATACATG
This sequence comes from Glycine tomentella, assembly GCA_007407185.1. NCBI lineage: Eukaryota > Viridiplantae > Streptophyta > Magnoliopsida > Fabales > Fabaceae > Glycine > Glycine tomentella. The sequence goes on from PYAF01003462.1 coordinate 7,983, forward strand.
AATGGAATTATGATTGTTGGTATGTGAAATGCATGTTGAAGTTGAAATGATGCTGGAAATAAAGTCAGCTGAGATTGACTTGAGTTTTAACACCTATGAGGATTTGAGCCAAACAGCAGTAATGTTTCTTTTCGAGAGACTCCATTTTCATAGTACTCTACAATTTGAATTGTTTCTCTGGATGCAGGTGTGACTTGATATGATTAAGGCAAATTTTTCTTCTGAAACTAGGGCCAAACTGACTCACCTTCGATTATTTTCCATTTGTACCTCATTTGAGCCTAAGCCTTTCATTTCAAATTACCCAAATCAGAGCCACATCCATTTGACCAACCTCCCTGAGGTTAGAAAAGGTTTGATATAAGTCCATGACAGCAAAAAAACAGGAAATTGTCCATTAAGGTATGAAGGAACACAAGTGAATCCAATTGGTTTTTGAAGAGCAGAAATAAACAAGCATAGTCCAAGATTGGAAAAACAATAAGTCCATCAGCTGGAAATTTGAGAAGCTGCAGTAATTGTTCAATGTTGTTTATGTTTACTTTAATTTTAATAAAAAAAATTCAAAATCAAAAAGAAAGTTATTGTTCTGTTTTACTTAGAATAAATTGTTGAATAAAGTACCAGGTTTTGAAAAGGAAGACAAGGAACATGGATGACCACAAGAATTGGACTTAGGGACTGGATCTAGCCTCTTGTAAGATACTTTTCCAAAGAATTTCCTACCCTTAGCCCAGCCACGTTACAAGCCGGAAAGACCTTTTGATCAAGTCGTGGTTGCAGCTGTTGAGAATATTTTCAAGCTTATGGTAGTGCTGTGACATTGTTGAGTAAGAGAGTAATCATAGCCTGATACACTTGAGTGAATGAGTGGATTAAACACAACTTTTGTGAGGAATACTCAAGTACTCTCATGAATTGACAGCATTGAAAGTGCCATGGAAAGCTTTGATTTGAATTTGATCATACATAGCATGATGATTCTAGGATTGTAGTTGTGGTTTAGTTTGATCATTGATTCTTGCTTATTCTTGAATTCTTTCTGTTGCTAGGGACAACAACTTTCAAATCTGGGAATTGTTTGATGTGTTGCAAACACATCTTAGTTTTAGGCTAGTTTTAGGTTATAATTTAGATAAATAATTTAGAATTAGAATAGAATTAGTTAGTTTATTATTATATTTGTTTTTAAACTCAATTCATTATCAATTGTGTATTTCAGGTCTAAAAAGAGGAAGTTCAAAGCAAAAGAAAGAAGAAAACAAGATTCAAGGTCTTGCGCAGATTCAAGGTCTCACGCAGATCGCGCCAGGATCCGCGCGAGTCACGCCAGAGGTTAAAAGGAAGAGCCCAGTTTCAAATATTCCACTCGCGCGAATATTCAATGTTGTTGATTGATTGGTTGTGTGAAAACAGAAAATAAACAAGCAGTAAATTGAAATTAATGATTACCAATGGAAGAATAATTGTGGTCAAGCACAATCCCTTCTGAGTCCTACCTCTTTCACTTGACTGGGTTAATGGTTTAAGTTACACAAATAATAAATCTCTCCTAGATTCATAAATCCTAGATAACTAGCGACTTAACCCTTTAATTTGATCGAGAATCCTAAACCCTTAGCGATACTGTCAAATTAAGCATTTAGAGAATAAATCATAAGTGTTCTTGTAGTGATTGTTCAGAGCATAAGTCTTTTCTAGATTAGTTAATCCCTAATTCCATAGTGAATTAACCCTTTAACCTGAATCGAAAACCTAATTCCTTAGTGAAATCTATCAGTTTAACCATGTAAAAGAACATAGCATAATTTCTGCAGCCACGCATCCCTATTCCTAGGTGATGAACAACTGTTATTCTAAACAGGTCAGAAATTAGAATCCCAACGTCCCCATTGTGAATCCTAACCCTCAATACTTACTTAGAGTGATCAATCCCAAATAAGAATAAAAGATAAAAGCAAAGAAGAATAAAACAATCAAAACAGCATTATTATTCAATACCAGTCAAATTACAGAGGAGTTCTCATCAGTTCATGGCCTTCCCACAATACAAGAATTAGTCTGCCATAGGCCTCAAGAACATCAAAGCAGTAGAAGAATTCATATTTATGCAAAAACCCTAGCCTTGATTCTTGAATTCCAAAGGTTGGAAGAATGTATTTGATGATGATAGATGATATTTTGGATTATGGTAGATGCCCTAATCTGTTTCAGAGGCTTTATATTTATAGAATCATTTAATTACAGTAAGAAAGCCTAATTCTATGCAGGAATTCGAAACAGATCTTTTAAATAAGGAAACAGGATCTTCGCGCGGGACATTCGAATACATGGTGCTGACCGCGTGGGTTCCACGCTACCCACGTGGATTGTTCGAGTCAAATGGCCTGATGCTGATCTTCTGTGGCGCTGGCAGCGCGGAGACGGCGCGAAACGCGTGAGTTCTTCGAGATGAATGCCCTGACTTTGTATTCTTGGCGCTACTGGCGCGGCTTTGACGCGATTAGCGCGGTGCTTTCGACCTTTTCACGCATTTAGCATGGATTCCCATGCTGATCGCGTGGGATCTTCGAGACTGAGGCCCTCTTTTCTTCATGTGGCGCGATCTGCGCAAGACTTGAAACCTTGTTTTCTTCTTTTCCTTTTCTTTGAACTCCTCTTTTGGCCTGAAAACACTCAAATGGCATTGAATTTAATTAAAAACAATAAAGTAATAAACTTAACTAATTCTAATTTATTTTCCTAATTATTTATCTAAAATATACCCTAAAATTAGCCTAAAACTAGGATGTGTTTGCAACACATCAAACAATTCCCAGATTTGAAAGTTGCTATCCCCAGCAACAGAAAAAATTCAAGACTAAGCAAGAATCAATAATCAAACACAAACCACAGTTTACAATCCTAGAATAATCATGCTATGTATGATCAATTCAAGTCAAAGCTAGCCATGGCACTTTCAATACTGTCAAACAATGAGAGCAACCTGAGTATTCCTCACAGAATTGTGTTTAGTCACTCATTCACTCAAGTGTTTAAGGCTATAATTACCCTCTTACTCAACAAAGTCACAACACTACCATAAGCTTGAAAATATTCTCAACAGTCGCAAATATGACTTGATCAAAAGGTCTTCCCGGCTTGTAACTTGGCTGGGCTAAGGGAAGGAATTATTTGGATAACTAGCTTAATGAGAGGCTAGATCCAGTCCCTTAAATCCACAACATGCTTCTTGTCTTCTTTTTCAAAACCTGGTACTTTATTCAACATTTATTCTAAGGTAAAAACAGAATAATAAACTTCTTTTTGAATTTTTGGAATTTTCTCATTTTTTTTAAAACAATCAAAACAAAGTAAACATAACAATAATTAAAATTTCCGCAGCTTCACAAATCTCCAACCAATGGACTTCTTATCATCCAACTTAACTATTCACTTGTGTTCCTTGATACCTTGATGGATAATTTCTTGTTTTTCCACTATCATAGACTTATATTAACCTTTTCTAGCCTCAGGGATTTGGTCCTTTGGATATATCTCTTGATTTAGGACAATTGAAATGAAAAGCTTAGGCTCAAATAGGGTGCAATTGGAAAAATAATAGAAGGTGAGTCATTTTCTAGTTTCAGAAGAAAAATCTGGCTTAATCATATCAAGTCACACCTGCATCCAGAGTAACAATTCAAGTTCTAGAGTACAATGAAATTGGAGTCTCTCGGAAAGAAAACATTACCGCTGTTTGGCTCAATTCCTTACAGGTGTTCCAACTCAAGTCAATCTCAGCTGACTGCATTTCAAGCATCATTTCAACTTCAACATTCATTTTACATACCAACAATCAAATTCCATTCATGCATCATGCAATTCATGCTATGTTTCATCTCATCAAACTTTCATCCATAAATCCTATCCATCACTGTGTTCATTTACTTTTATTCTGAAAAATTGGATGTGCTGCTTATTTAGAAAAATTTTTGAAAAGGTTCTGTTAGACGTCATTTGTTTCTTGATTGTGATTTGCGAAATAATGCGTAACCATTCCAAGATTTATATGTTGCTGTCCCCAGCAACCACAAATAAGGTCACAACGCTTTGGAAATTTTTTAGCATTATTCGGAAAATCGCATTCAATTTAACATTGATCTAAACAGCTTTTTATTTGGAGGAAACTAAATCAGAAACTGGATCATATATATATATATATATATATATATATAAAGTAGAATAGTGCAGAATATAAAAGTGCATAATGTATGTAGTGCAGAATCTAAAACCAAAACATGAAACTAAAAACAAAACATAAAACAGAAACTGAAACAGAAAAATCAAATATGTCATGTCACTCCTCTCCTCTCTCTACAACCACTGCAGTCTCTGTGGCTGCTGCTGTGTCTGAAGTTGCTGCTGGTTCATGTGTAGTCTCAATGGAGGGACAAGAGGAGTCTTTGTAACTGGAGGTGCTGCTGGTGTGGAAGGCTGATCTGAAACCGGTAGTGGAGTGGGAAGCTGGTACTCAGATGGTGGGATGCCCAAATGTCTGCAAATCGTTCCGAGCATATGAGTCCGCTGGGCTAGCTGAGTCCTAACATACTCCTGGAAAGCCATGTATGAGGCAGAATCCGTATAAAGCGGCTCATGTCCAGGAGTAGGGGCTGAGGAAGATGGTGGCGCTGCATCTGTGGGTGGTGAAGGTGGTGCATCTGCTGGCTGCTGGACGGGGTGTGGGTCATCTGGAGGTGGAATGTCTCTGGGTGAGTGGGCTGTGATCTCCTCAGGTTTGAGCTTTGAAGCTCTAAGAACCTGCTCATCTGCGGCGGTCTCCATGGCGTCCAAGTAAGTCTGATGGATCATGAGAGGTGAGATGGGGACGTCCATGGGCTCGTCGTCGTCGATGTGTACGCACGCTTGGCGACAGAGGTGGAGGATCAAAGAAGAATGCGTAAGCCAGGATTTGCTGCTAGTGTCCTGGATCATGCGAAGAAGACGGTTAGAAAGGATGTTCGAGATGAGGAGATTACTCTCACCTCGGAGAATATATAGAAGAATCGCCCTCTCGATGTTCACATCAGTCATGTTCGTAGAGGGTAAGACGGTGTGGTTCACGAACTGATGCCAGAAAGCTGCATCTCCAACAAGGTCCTGCTTCTTCAGCTTCTCTGGAATATAGTCGAGGCCGAGCTTGGGCTTCCAAGTCGTGTATAGTCCGGTAATAGCCCTGCGGATGGCGATAGCCAGCTGAGGGACATCGTCCCGATACATCTTCGTCAGCGCGTCTGGCTGCATCCGCTGGTAGAGCTGGAGGAATGAGCAGTCCTCAAAGGGGTCATAGTGGGTGTCCAAGAAGCGCTCTATGGTGCGGTCATCAAAAGGGACTTGGACACCCCTCACCCAAGATCTCCTGCTCTGGTATATTGTGTCATGATCCACGTTGGCGAGAAATTCTTTGAGGATCATGCTGGAACTAGGCTTTGGGAAACTGACGAGTCGCTGCCACTGTCGTCGGATGATCACAGCCCTCACTGGGTTGTCCTTGGGTAGCGTCTCCCGCGTAATCCTCCTCTTGAGGATAATTTTCTTCAGAAGGTACCAAGAGTCAAACTTCTCTTGGCATTCGGCGGTTCTGAACCTACCCTCATCAAATTCTGCAACCCGGGCTCTCTTGGTGCCAGCTGCACCTGTGGCTTTCTTCTTTCCCTTAGCTATCTGTTTGCCTTGAAACTCAAAAAAATTCAAATATAGATGTAGGATTAAGTAAATGAATTCCCAGATTTATTTCCTGTATTGGATCAGATCAATAATTAATATAAAGCAAAAAACAATGAAATAAGCACAAGGGACAATCATCAACTCAGCATCTCAGGTTAACATCCAAACACAACAGTGGAATAGCATCAATTAAAATAAATTCAGTCACCGCACATGAGTTTAGGTACCTGCAGATGGAGTTATATTCACATGAATCTATTGGTACTATGAACAAGTATAATTCAGTAGGGATCATCAATTGGAATTCCCAGATTTAGAATATTGAGCATCTCATATGATATAAGCTTAAAACAATTCAAATAAAGCACAATCATCAGCTCAATTTCTGAACCACTTTAGGTTATTATTTCAAAGTTCAACCTGTGTATGCATAATTTCTTACTAGCATCATTGGTTTCATTCAATTTCAGTCCAGAATTCACAACTTCCAGATTTAATGCATTCCAATACCCAAAAACAACAGAAAAATGCAGGAGCATCACTTGTGAATGTAATTTAATCACAGTCCTATTGTTGGTTTCAGCAGTTCGGTTCAATGCAAGACATGCAATCCAGTTCAGCCATAAGCAATTAATTCAGTCACACACAGAGTTAAAATAATTCTTAGATGCAGAGCTTAGTCATAGCAACTCCCAGATTTGGATCTTGTCCATGTTCCAATTAAATTGGTTCAAAAACATCATCAATTTGTGTTCTACCAACATTTCATTATCACACCAAATCAAAACAGCATATCTTATGAGATCCAGAACAATTCATATTTCAATGTTTCCTTCAATTCTGGATACTTTAGGATAAGCAACTTATCACACACCAATTAGGGTCTTAGTGTTCAATTAAGGTTATTATGTTAAGTACAGTTCATGGCTATCCATTCACAAATGTGTATCAAACCATACAACTAAGCCTTATGCACACCAAATATTCAACTTTATTGAGATGCTATTTGATGTTTGTCTATTCAACCATCTTAATGCATTTCCCTTAACAGCAAAAGGGAATAAGCTTAATCTCACTGCATCGTCTGAGACCCCTTGGTGTCTTATAGTATCACAGATTCTGAGAAATCTGTCTATGAAATCATGTGGGTCTTCAAAGTCTTCTCCTCCAAATTGACTGTGTTCCACCAATGCTATCAATGAAGGGTTTATATCAAAGTGATTAGCTTGTATTGGTGGCCTCACAATACTGGAGTTAGGTCTTGTGAACATAGGAGCCAGAATATCCTCCATTAGTTCATCTTCCGGTCTCCGTCTTGGCTGATTAGGTTGTTCTTCAGCCATTTCTTCTTCTGACTCTAATTCTGGAAGTGAATCAAAGTCAAATTTCTCAGCTTCTCTCCTTCTTTGTCTAGCTAGTCTCCTTCGGATTGTTCTCTCTATCTCTGGGTCAAATTCCAAATCCTCATAACTAACTGAACCTCGCATAAAAACTTGGAGAAGCGATCAGTAACAAAAAATTCAATCACAAAATTTAAAATTACTGTAAAATCCGTTTGCCAATCCCCGACAACGGCGCCAAAAACTTGTTGCGATTATTGCACAAGACGGCAAGTGCACCGATCGTTTCCAAGTAATAAAGATTAGGTAAGTGAGTATCGTTCTCCACAGGGATTGGGGTGATTTCACAGCAATGCTAACAATTGTGATTGAAAGTAAAACAACAAATTACGCAAAATGAGTGTTGTTGATTGATTGGTTGTGTGAAAACAGAAAATAAACAAGCAGTAAATTGAAATTAACGATTACCTATGGAAGAATAATTGTGGTCAAGCACAATCCCTTCTGAGTCCTACCTTTTTCACTTGACTGGGTTAATGGTTTAAGTTACACAAATAATAAATCTCTCCTAGATTCGTAAATCCTAGATAACTAGCGACTTAACCTTTTAATTTGATCGAGAATCCTAAACCCTTAGCGATACTGTCAAATTAAGCATTTAGAGAATAAATCATAAGTGTTCTTGTAGTGATTGTTCAGAGCATAAGTCTTTTCTAGATTAGTTAATCCCTAATTCCTTAGTGAATTAACCCTTTAACCTGAATCGAAAACCTAATTCCTTAGTGAAATCTATCAGTTTAAGCATTTAAAAGAACATAGCATAATTTCTGCAGCCACACATCCCTATTCCTAGGTGATGAACAACTGTTATTCTAAACAGGTCAGAAATTAGAATCCCAACGTCCCCATTGTGAATCCTAACCCTCAATACTTACTTAGAGTGATCAATCCCAAATAAGAATAAAAGATAAAAGCAAAGAAGAATAAAATAATCAAAACAGCATTATTATTCAATACCAGTCAAATTACAGAGGAGTTCTCATCAGTTCATGGCCTTCCCACAATACAAGAATTAGTCTGCCATAGGCCTCAAGAACATCAAAGCAGTAGAAGAATTCATATTTATGCAAAAACCCTAGCCTTGATTCTTGAATTCCAAAGGTTGGAAGAATGTATTTGATGATGATAGATGATATTCTGGATTATGGTAGATGCCCTAATTTGTTTCAGAGGCTTTATATTTATAGAATCATTTAATTACAGTAAGAAAGCCTAATTCTATGCAGAAATTCGAAACAGATCTTTTAAATAAGGAAACAGGATCTTCACGGCGCGACCCGCGCGGCTTCCCACGCGATCCGCGCGGGACATTCGAATACATGGCGCTGACCGCGTGGGTTCCACGCTACCCGCGTGGATTGTTTGAGTCAAATGGCCTGATGTTGATCTTCTGTGGCGCTGGCAGCGCGGAGATGGCGTGAAACGTGTGAGTTCTTCGAGATGAATGCCCTGACTTTGTATTCTTGGCGCTACTGGCGCGGCTTTGACGCGATTAGCGCGGTGCTTTCGACCTTTTCAAGCATTTATCGTGGATTCCCACGCTGATCGCGTGGGATCTTCGAGACTGAGGCCCTCTTTTCTTCATGTGGCTCGATCCGCGCGAGACTTGAAACCTTGTTTTCTTCTTTTCCTTTTCTTTAAACTCCTCTTTTGGCCTGAAAACACTCAAATGGCATTGAATTTAATTAAAAACAATAAAGTAATAAACTTAACTAATTCTAATTTATTTTCCTAATTATTTATCTAAAATATACCCTAAAATTAGCCTAAAACTAGGATGTGTTTGCAACACATCAAGAGCTTGAAACCCAAGGTTGAAGGAAGCTGTGCATAGTCGATTTAGCTTGGGAAAAGTGATTCCCTAGTCTTCCTTGACTTCCTAAAGGTAAGAAACTCGAGCTCTAGCTGTTGGTTTTGTGTATTGGATTTTGTTAGTTTTGGGGGTACCTTGAGAGGTGTTTTTGGAGGTGTTAGAGTTGTTATTAGGCTTGGACCCTGTAGAGAAATGTGTTCAGAGGGTTGTTCTAAGGAAGTTAGAGCCTTGAGCCATCGTTATTGATGAAGTTTGACTTTGGCTCTGTGTCATGTATGAGTAAAGAAAGATTGGTTTATTGGCTGATATGAACATTAGAGCAGTTGATAAAGTAGCTCATGGGATAACATAGATGATGTTTTTGAGCTGTATTGGCTGTATTGGGAAGCTTGAAATTGGGAAGGCTAAAGCAAGGATGTACCTTATGTTAGCCTGAGCAGAGTCTTGGGAGAGGCTCTATAGCTTTGGTTAGGCTGAGTAGGATCCTTTTGAGGGTCTGAGAATCACTTGTTAAGTGATTGAGGGTGTGTTATGCAGAAAGGATTATAGTTTCCTTTCGTTCTAACGGCTAGAACCGTGTTTGATAAGTTATATGTTTGATCTTATGTAGGACGTGAACTTGATAGTTCCAGTGGTGGTGACCACGAGGCCGAGAGAACCGGTGCTTTGCCTAGAGCAGGTAAGCTCTTGGTTCTTGTATGTGTGTCCTCTGCTGTGTTCCACCATGCACCAAATGGGGTGATGGTTCTGATGTGAGTAAATGCATGTATATGGAAATTGTATAATGATGTGATTGATTAATGGATTGTATTTTGTACCCTGTGAAGGGAATTGATGTGTATTGATCTGAGATGCTGAGAGGTAAGCTGGACCCTGTGAGGGGGAATTGATATGTATGGCTATGAACTGGTTGACTTAGAACATGCTTGGTTGAATATGAGATTTGAATGTAAATTCTATGTATGAATTGAATCCTATGGTAGTAGGATAGATGACATGAGATTGAGAAAGACCTGTTGAGAGATGTTCCTGTGATATAGATGTAGCCTCCTGAATGGAGATGTTCCTATATACATAGAGGTAGCCTCCTCAGGCAATTGTGTTGATATAAGTTATGAGATGTGCCTGTGATATATAGATGTAGCCTCTTGAGTAGAGATGTTCCTATATACACAGATGTAGCCTCATTAGATGGAGATGTGCCTGTTATATAGATGTAGCCTCTTGATTGAGATGTTCTTATATATACAGATGAAGCCTTCGATAGATTTGTTGAGATCCAGGCATGAGATGTCCCTAGTATATAGAGGTAGCCTCCTTGGGTGGAGATGTTCCTATATACATAGATGTAGTCTCTGCCAAGTAAGTAATGTATATCACCTGAGTATTGACAGGTTGAAGTGAAATGGTAGAAATGATGTTTAATGAAGGGGAATGAGATCCCTGCCTTGCATGATGAATGATTGAGCAATGTTCTGATATTGAATCTGATGATGGCTGGATGAAATATATTATTTCTATGTATATGCTTGAAGTGAACCAGGGAAGGAAATACCTTCAGGGGCCTTGAGTTTACTGGGATTTTATATCTCACTCCTTGTGTGGGGCTTATGTTTTACAGGTGATTCCTCAGGAGGAGCAGATAGATCCCAAGGCAAGAAGCCTATACAGGGATAGTGCTGTTTATAAACCTCAGGCTTAGATGACATGAGCATGTGGCTCTGATGTTTCGTATTTTGCCTTTGGTTTGGTTTTGTTGTACCCTGAGGGGAGTTATATGTACAGTTTTGTACCTAAACAGAGATTTTGTGTATATTCACCATATTATAATGTACAGTGTGTATGTTCGTGGCATTTGATGATGTCACTCTTATCTTTATGCTTCCAGACTGCTTAAACTCTGATGTTTATCGTTAATGATAGTAATTAAGACAGGTTAATGACCCTGGTTTTAGACGGGGCGTTACACCTGCTCTTTTCATACAATTGTTGTTTTTCTTTCATATAATATTGATTGATTGTGTTTATTTAATCTAATTTTACTTTTGGAAATAACAAAAGCAAGACTCTTCAACACTTCATCTTTTAAGTAAACTACATCCCCCAATAAGTCATGTGCCTTGGAGATGTAATGTTTTCATTTGTCGGTCTGTCCTAATACCAGGTGGAGGGAGTGGGACTCCACTCATGAAGGAAGGGGCTGGAAGAAACATTTAACTAATCTGTCGACCCATATTGGATTGTCCAATGTATGTTTTAAATTATTGGCATGATGTTCTTGAAGATGATATATTTTAATATGTTATTTTTGTTTTTATTGTAAAACCTTGTTATTATATAATATAGGATTTATCCAATCAGCTGTATAAAAAAATGTACGATATAATTTAAAAAAAAACACAATTAGTAGACTACGATGTAATTATATTATTGTAGTATATTATATATACTACCCCAATCAATAATATCAAAAGAAAATTTTTCTTAAAAATGTAGCACTTTTCATGAGTTGCTTAAAAATGAATTTGACTATAAGGTCATTGCTGCATTGAATATTATATATACATGTTGTCGTTACTTGTATATATGGCTTCTTACTTTTTCACTTTTTCTTTTTGCCGTAAAATTTATGTTTGTTAACTTGTTTGCCTTGATGTTTACTAGCCTTTCTAATAATGTTACATGTATAAACAATCATGCTTATGCCATAAATATTTTTTGTACCTCTTCTAACTTTCATGTTAATGAATCAGCTTGTACTTATGATTCAGAGATACATAATTTTATATCATATTTTGGCAAATGCTTGTACCTCTTCTAACTTTCATGATCTATTATGACATCTTATATTCAGCCATTGTTGTTGTACCTCTTCTAAATTTTTTTATTTTTTTATTTTGTCTCTCTTTTCCTTATAGTGAATCACTTATGCCTTTTATTTATGTGTTTTTACTGGATGTGGCAGATGAGATGCTCTCTCGAGGTTTCAGGTTCCTCATATGAATGGTACTGATTACCAACTCATTGATATTGCTGAGGATGGATTTGTGAGTTGATGTTTATGTTCCCAGATTTCTTTTATTATTACAGATTAGTAATTAGCCCTTGCTTTTATGTTCTAAATTCTGAACAAGGGTTTGCTATTATTGTAGTTGAGTCTGCTTACTGAAAATGGGAACACCAAGGATGACCTCAAGCTTCCCACTGATGAGAGTCTGCTCACTCAGGTTGGCACAGTTCTAATGAGTCTTGAGTCTCGATATATTTAGAGGAAAGGATGTTTGTCTCTAATTTAAATAACTTTCTTGTGTTGAATAGGTAGTTATTGGCCAGAATTGAGTCTTGAGCACTCCTGCTCTTTTCATACAGTTGTTGTTTTTCTTTCATATAATATTGATTGATTGTGTTTATTTTTATTTTTTTTATTTTGTATCTCTCTTCCTTATAGTGAATCACTTATGCCTTTTATCTATTTGTTTTTACTGGATGTGGCAGATGAGATGCTCTCTCGAGGTTTCAAGGGACAGGTCCTCTCATTTTCCTATGTTGCTCTCTTTTATTTGCTTCATTCTATTGTTTGTGGATATTGGCTTAAAAATACTTTTTGTAAGAAGCATTGGTCTACAAAATACATGTTGGATATGATGCATCCTTTAATCGTAGTAATTGATGAAATACATGCTCTGCAAAATAGAACATCTTGACCTTAATAATTGAATTTTTCGGTCAAGAATATTTATTATGCATCCTTTTAACACTTGAAAATGTCAGCATACTTAAAAGTATGTTAGTTTTATTTCTTATAGCATCCTTTTATTATATGATGTGTCATATCCTTGTGTTAGAAAAAGAATTTTTACAAGTTCGTTAAAAAAAATTAAGCTTGTCTTTTAAAATTACAAGAAGGAAAATAAATAGAATAAACCATATAATTTTTTAAAGAAATGATATTCTACATCGGTTATGTGACAAACGATGTAGAAAGTTATTATACAACATCGGTTTTAAGGAAAAACCGATGTTGTAAGTACTATTTCACATCAGTTCTGTCAAAAAACCGATGTAGGAAAGTTCCTTTTCTACATCGGTTTTATAATAACCGATGTTGTGTTATACCTAATAACATCGGTTTTCTTAAAACCGATGTTGATTTACTGATAACAACATCGTTTTTTACAAAAACCGATGTTGTAGTTCATGACAACATCGATTTTTTCAAAAAAATTGATGTTGAATTTACAATTATTATATTTTTTTTGTTAATTTCTTATTTTTTGACATCGGTTCAATAAGAAAATCGATGTCATGTAGTTACGTTAACATCGGTTTTTAAAAATCGATGTTAACGTTGATACTTTCAACATCGCTGGTTTCAACATCGGTTTTTAACCGATGTTGAATACTCAAAAAAACCGATGTAGAAAGCGATTTTTCTAGTAGTGAAGATTTATAATCACTCATCATATGAAATTGAATTGGCATTTTATAAATCTCCGTCTGTCAAATACATACAATTTTAAATCCATAGCGATGCTTTAAATAAATATAATTACTAGAAAATGAAATGGTTAGAAAAAAGAAAATGAGAAAATAAGACAGAATAATGTTTTTGGTCTCACAATGTAGAAATATCGTCCAGGAGTATTACATTTTCTTTTTGGTCTCACAATGAATAATATTTATTTTGACAATTGATTTTTTCTCTGGGTCAATAAATGAATATTGGGTTTCAGTTCGATTAGGCTTATAATAAATACACCTCCCAATATACTTTTACACGCCCTTCCACTTATTGAAAAACAATAAGAGATAGGAGGTGTACAAGTAAATACTGCAGTTTATTTAGCAAAATTCGGTAAAACTTGACTAACAAAATCCAATTTAATTGGGTTACGGTAATTCTTGCAGCAGGCCCTCAGACTTTTTAGACATAACCTTAGAGCTAGAGAAGAAGCTTAATAATTTCAAAAAATAACCTCATTAAAATAAATCAAATTTGAAAAAATAGTAAATATTTAATGCTATAATTATGTTATTATTGTTATTTTAGCTAAGTTGTATTTTTGAGATTATAAAACCTTTTAAATAGAAAGAAAGAGTAGATTTTTGTCATATTACTATTGGAGAAAAATTAGAGTTTTATGTCATATAGACAAAGTTCAACATAAGAAAAAGTAACTTTGTCAGTGATGGCATCTTCTCGAATAATCAAATAAACACTAAATATGGTTTCATTTTGAGATCTTCTAAGTAAAAACTTCATTCTATTCAAAATTCCTCATTGAAGTTTATTAGCAACAAAGGCAGTGAAGTGGTTCTTTCAATTGTTACAGTGTGTTGATTCTATGTTAGTCATCATAGTTTTCATTTTTTTCCAAATTGTATTTTTGTCATTATTATCAATAAAATGATTTGTGTTTCTTGTAGTGAAAAAAAGACAATATAGAAAGAAAGTGTAGATTTATGTCATATTAATATTGGAGAAAAATTAGAGTTTTATGTCATATAGACAAAGTTCGAGATAAGAAAAAGTGTATAGGCATTATATACAAAAGTGTAAATTACTTTAAATATCATATTACTAAGTTGATAAATTTATGGGGTAGAATGTTATGTTTAAATAAATCTAGAAAGCATTTTTCATTGCCTGACTTCTTTGATCTTAATTTAACTGCTAATTTTGTTCATTGATGATGTTTATTATTTGCATTTGAACTTAATGGTTGTTTAATTGGGTATCTCATGTCTGCAATTCTACACTCTCTTTTTTCAGTTAATTTTCGTAGAGACATCTTCAAGTTCCCTAAATACTAAGGACATGGCTTTACAAATGATGCAACTTCATAGAAAACCACATCACTGCATGCGTATTGTGCATATTAAGGACATGGTTAGCATTTCTATATGTTTTTTACATTATATGTTTTATTTGTGGTCTTGTATGACCTACATTGGCATTAATGTTTTACAATTTTAAATGTAGCCTTATGCAGAACTCCAAAAAAGCTTTGTTTTAGCTTATAAAAAAAACTTGGGTGAAGTATGGCATTTGATTGATTTCAAGGGTAAACATCATACTGTGAAATACAATACAGTCAATCATTAGAAAACCCTTTAATTATAGATAAATGGACTACAATCAGAGAGCACTATGATCTTTTGTGCGACCATCAAATCACTTTAACCATCCATTTTGGCATTCTCTTTACAAGTCGAAGCCTAATTCCGTCATCTATCACATATACTTGAATGATTACAAAGTCTCGTGCAATGCCTTGGTAAGCTTTGATCGACTACATACAATAACATTGTCTTTTTCAATAGTTTGCTTCCATATATCTAATTTTATTACTCTCCAACGTGTATTGCAGGATCTTCCAAGCCACATGTACTATTTCTTACGTGATTCATGGTTCACTCTTATTGTTTTTGATAAAACAAAATCATGCAAACTTGTTTTTGACCATGGGCGCAAACATGCTAAGATTAGCGCTGATTGAAAATCTTTCGCAAAGAAATACAACTTCAAACCCCACATCAATTCTATGATTGAGTTCCCGAATCCCACCAATAACCATGCCCTTTGGTTCATTGGTTGAAAACAAGTTTTTGTGTTTACTCTACAAACACTAAACTTTATCTTGCAAATAATCTTTTGTTGATATATCTATAGTTCTATTATATATGTTGTCATAACTGGTACTCTAACTACTTCCAAAACACTTGATTATTATATAATATATTATTTTCTTTGCGTAAAATTTTTAACTTATATTCAAAATATACATATCTAACAGGTTAATCTTACCCGTGCGTTCGCACTGGTATTACGACTAGTTTAACTCTTAAAGCAATAAAAAACAAGAAAAGTGTTTAGAACTTTTTCTGGTGCAGAATGATTTCATTCGTACATACAGCATTACAGCTGGTTCATATAATAAACAACTCATCAATATGAAAACTAGAAATACTGGTACAAATAAATTCTGATTTTGTGAAGATGTTGATGTCATCACTGCTCATCAGACACTCCTCTACGAAACAGAGTACCAAAGAGATCCATGGCATGTTTCTTCAGAACAAGCCCCACTTCAACCCCGCCATTCCCATCTTTGCTCTCTGCCAACCCAATGGTTAAACCTCTATCCACCGATGTTATCTCCACTTTTGCAGGCTTCCCCCAATTAAAATCAGTTCCATAAACTCCAAATCGATTGGACCCTGCAATTCCAATGACTTCAACTTTCTCTTTTGCCAAAGACGCGTATTTAGAAAACGCACTATCCGCCCCATGAAAAATCCCCTTCTCTAACATCTCTTTTATTTTACTATGAATACTCTTTGCAACAATACCAAAAGCTTCTTCCTTTATGAAGTCTAGTGGATCAACATCCACCAGATGACCCCACACACAGTTGCCGAAATAGTTCTCAGGGATTGGAGGCTCCAGCCTGGCCCTGCAATCCACCGTGAACCCAAAAGCAAACTTCTCTTTTTCCTTTTCGACTCCATGAATGGCCTTAGCAATGCAAACTACCGCATAAGCACATGTGAGAACAAAGGACGACAACCTAGGTGCCTCTGATTCTGTTCCTCTTTCAACGATGTCCCATTTGGACAAGGCCACTTTCCTTAACTTCTCCAGATCTGCTCCTGTGAGCACGAACGTGGCTCGAACCTGATCCTCGAGTCTTGGAGGGAAAGGTAGAAGCTTCAAGCATCTCCCGTCGCTGTTTTCAGTAGGGAACAATTTGGTTAAGACCTCGGTCCAATTGGTTGTGAAGTTAAATCCATACTCACTTGGGGTTTTGATGACTGATCTGTCAAAGAAAGGAACCAACTTTGGTGCCAAAGATGGAGATGATGACTCTGAAGACTCATCATCGTTGGGTTGGCATAGAGAAGACCAAGCCTTGATGAAAAGGGTTGAAGATTTACCATCAAGAACGGAATGGTGGGTGCTAATTCCTATGCTGAATCCTCTGTTGGGGAACAGAGTGATTTGAAGAGAGACAATAGAGGCATGAGAATCCGATGAATCCAAGTGGGGCACCAAAGAACGAGACTCCGATGCTTGGTGGGGTGAGTTATCAAGCACGTGGTTGAAATCAGCTTCGGATTCTGCTACTACAAATGAAACGGAGTTGCCTGGGGTGTATTGAACGATGGGGTTTGGGGAATCATTAGGCCAAACGACGTTGCCGGCGAGAGGGGGAAAGTGTTGGAGGGTGTGAGAGAGAGAGGTTTTGAGCTTTGGAACGATTTTGGAATAGAAAATGGATGGGTTTGATTGGGGTGTAGGGAGGTTGTAGAAGAAGATGCGTTCCACGGGGTGGAACCTGAGCCAGAAGAGATCGAAGAAAGTGAGAGAGAGTGATGTTTGTGTTGCTGAGGGAGGGGAAACCCTTGAGTGGTCGTGGATTTTGATATTGTGATAACCCATGATATGGAAGCAGGAAGTGTTTGTGTTTGTTTCAATTGTCTGAAGATGGCCACATAGATATACTACTAGTAGGTATAAAAGTTACATTCCAAAAAATATCATAATATTCATTTTATAAATATAATTTTATAAATATCATAATGTTGGTGAGTAGGGTAAATATTCACTAAGACCGAGAAAGAAGTTGTCATCATTGTAAAGAAAAATCTGCTACAAAATTGTCTTTCCGTGTACGTTGGTGTTTACGGGTACGGGTCATCCATAAATCCGAACTGATTCGAATAATTTGAGTTAAGTCATTTATATATTTGGATCAAAATCGAATCGAATTGATCAAAATTGTTTATGTACGGGTTGGATCACGGGTTTAAATTTATATATCCAATGACCCGATTTCTGAACATGTAATAATAATATAAATTTTATTATTTATATATATATATATATTAAAATTAAAAAAATAATTTGACAATAAAAAAGGTGTGGTATTGTAAATGTTTAAGATTGTACTCAAAAATAGAATAGAATATTTTTTAATATTGTATTAAAAAATAGGATAGAATATTGAGACGAGAGCTTTTTGATGGAAAACAAGGATACTTGGGATAATTGTTGTATAAGGGTAGACTAGGAAAATAGGATACTAGGAACTCTTGTACACAAAATTGTCATAGTGGAGTTATCCATTTGATTGATTATCCAATTTGGTCGTAGGGGTTTTTTACCCAATTGAGTTTTTCACGTTAAAATTGATTATCTTCTTTATCTCTTATCTCCATTTATTGTTTTGAGCTTAATTTTAAATTATTAATTATTTTATAAAACTCAATTCACCTCCCCCTCTTGAGTTCATCTAGGACCAACACAATATTCATATGTTATAGAAGTTTTAATAGCAGACTTTTATAATTAAAAAAGTTCTCGATTGCTTCCAAAAATTGGACCAAATGAAATAACTTTCAATATTAAAAAAGTTCTCAATTGACTTGAATTGACCATCCACAGTTTTATATAAATAAATCGTGGCACTCAGCTAACTGTTTAAGATCTTGTATTTTAAACATTTGAGTTATGTTCCCTACTTTAAAACTTTAAGTAGCTGAAATCAAAATAATGGAAAATTTGATCAGAACCAAGGTACTAACAGTATGTTGCTTTGACATAAGAATTGATTTAAGGTTAGGACCTTTTTTCATATTTAGTTTATCAAGTTTATAATATTAATGAATTATATTTTGTTTGTTTGTTTGTTTCAGTAAATCTAGTTGCAACAAAATTGGTTATAACAAAGTTTGGTTTGTAAGAAACAGTTGTGATTCAGACTATTATAGTATATCTTGTTCAAAAATCTTTTGTTTTAATTTATATTATAAGTCTGTTTTATAATATTATGTTGATGGTATTAAATGAATTAATTTTACTACTTTTATATATTTAATAATATTGTGTTAATTGTATGAAATATTTGAAAGAATCGTGATATAAAATAGTAGTTTTAAAAAAAATTAAATGGTAACCCGGTGTCCAAACCGAACCGAACCGTTCATGAACAGGTTTGATTGGGTTTCAAATATTATTTTTTTCTGAAAACCGAACTGATCAAATTTGATTGGGTTGAGTCTTAAATTTGGCCAAAACCGATCCGAACCGACTCGCGAACACCCGTATGTTGGTGAGTATACTTATTGCAAATTAAAAAAAAAATCTTAAAATTATGATGTGTATATTGAAAGAAAGAGAGAGATAATTATCTAAAAACAAGAAAGAAAGAAAGAAATAATTATCTTAAAAAAAAAGAAAGAGATAATAATATCAAGAAAAAAGGATATTTCAAACTGTAGTGTATACTCATCTATTTTTTTTTTGTTTTCTCTCTCATTTTTATTACATTTTTTAATTTATTACTTATTATATTTATTTGTTTTTCCTTTCTCGTTTTATTTTTTTACCATTTAGATTCACTCTAAAATGGGACAATATTTATATTTTCTAAAAAGAAAAAAAGGAGAGTAAACTTCATGGATATAATAAGTCACATGTTTAAAAAAGTTTTTTTTTATATAAAAAAGTGATAAAAGAGAGAAAACAAAAAAGAATGTTTTATACTATGACGTCAAGGGTGATTAAAATTTTGTTGGTTTTTGGCTCCTTAGGTACATCGATCTCACACGGCAAGCCGGAAAGAATATATTATTAGATATTAGACGATGTTTGTTTATGGGATAACTTTTTTAATCTTGAAAATACTATTTTTAGGAATAAAAATAAAACATTATTCTTAGTTATTTAATAAAATTATGTTTGATTAATTACAAAATTAGTTTAGAATTTTTTTTATATTTTCGAGGATAATTAAGATACGTTTTGTTAAATTATTTTATTTCTTTGAAATATATATTATAATTATTAAAATATCTTTATTATGTTAAAGATATTTTTCTATAATACAAATAATTTTATATATACCACACGTTTTTATGACAAAATCGTTCAAAATATAGATATGTTTATTCGCATTACATCAAACATGAACAAAGAACAACGGGAAAGAAAACAAAAAATTGTTATGGATAAAATTTATGAGATTGGCGATAAATAAATATTGGTACTTGAACAAATTTTTTGATAACGACAAAAATTAAAGACTTAAATGAATGGATGATTAAGAGGAGAATAATTCTTAATAGAAAGAGGATATATATGTATTGTACTTGCAAAGAATTTTTTTTTTTTCATGAGAACAAATATTTCATAATCTTTCCGTTATGATTAAATATTGATCAAAGATAAGATTATTATTTATCTAAATAAAAATTATTCTAATAACTTATGCGTGAAACAAATGACCCCCTTAATTTTTTTAGAAGATTATAAGATATTAGTTAAAATAATAATAAATAATGTTATGTATACAGTATTATATATCTTATGCAAAAGTATATGCTTTAATAATTACCTTAGCCCTCTTGTGAAGATCCTCTTCAAAATTTTCCGTGACACAAGCGAAGGTTGACCTGGCTTTTGTTTTCGTGTTTTGTTTGGCTAAAATTAAAAAATAATATAATTTAATTAATTAATTAGCAAAATGGTGCAAAAAAAGTAATATTTGGCAAAATGGGGTAGCCTAACACGCCCAGATCTAGGCGTGTTTAGGGGCAAAAAAATTTAAATATTACAGTTTTATTAAAATATTACGTATATACTGCTATTTGAAAGTTAATTACTTACCTATGGCAGTTAGTGGCGTTCACGGAGGGCGCAACCAAGTACGAAGTGGCGCCGGCGTCAGACGCGACAAGGACGAAGTGGCGCCTTGAGCAGACGGGATCTAGGCAAAGTGGCGCCCCAACCAGGCTTGTTCGAATGCATCTCTGCTGGGCGCGACCAAGCTCTAATAGCGCCCCACCTGGGCACGACAAGGCACGAATGGCGCCTCCTCTGGGCGCGTCTAGCCACCCGAGGGTCTTTTTTAAACCCAATTACAGGATTCTGAATATTGGCTATGGAAGAAGGCTAGCTACGCAGGTGAACATACAAGAGGAAGGAATATCAATCTGAAAGGTGAATGTAGTTTTAACATAGTTTTTTATTTTTTTTTTTATTATTATTATTATTATTATTATTATTATGCTATAAGGGTGAAACTTTTCTATTTGAGAAGTAATTGAATATTTTTAGTGGATATTTGTTTTTAACTTAATCTTTGTATTTACAAAATTTGAATATCTAAAAAATTATTTAAGAGATTTAAACTGAAATTTACTTGAATTATTGTAATGTTAATTTTTATTAGACTTAATTGCACTTTTACTCTCAATTTTTTAATATGACATATTTTATTCTTAATTTTAAAGAAACTTGTAAATTTTACCCCCAACTATTTGTTAGCGATTAGTCTCATAATTTTTGGTTATGAAAATATTTTGATGTACTGCTAACACCTTAGTTTTTAGGGTTAATTTAGTTATAATTCAATAAATAATTAACAATATAGGTTAGAATTAGGTGAGTTCTTTATTTAATTGTTTTGATCTCATTTTTATTATTGTTTTATTAATTTAGAATCAAAACTCAAGGGATTTGATTCTCTTTTACGGTAGGTAAGATCGAGAACTCGATTGAGGGTGAAGCCTTAGTTGTCGTTGGTGATGGAGGAAAGGCTTTTAGTGGGCCAGTGAACAGTGAATTAAAGGAGATTGAAGATTGAGGTGTTTGATATCGAAAAAATGTCTTCAAATGCTGATAGTGTTCGTGTTGTGTTGTATTATAATGGGAGCAAAGTTGAGGGCCGAGGTGGTGTCGTTTTTGAAGGTGAAAAAATGCCAACTCGTTTGAAGTGTAACTCAACTATTGAAGAATTGCATCAGAGAATCAGTCAAAAATTAGGTATTAAAGGTAATCAATCCATCAGTATGGTGACTGCAAGACTATGGTGCGATGAAAAATATATTAGCATGCAAGTTGTCGACGACGAAGACGTGGAAATAGTATTGGGAGAATTCTTCAACCAATCAAGGAAAAATTACCTAGAGTTGTATGTGGATATTGATGAAGCAGAGGATGTTGATTTAGCAATGAGGTCAGTGCGTTTTGATTATTCCCATAATGCATTAGCTGTTATTCCACATATTAATCTGTCTATAGAAGATGAAAATGATTCTACTTGGGTTATGGACGACGATGTTGATGATGATGATGATGAAAACATCGTGATGGAAGACCGCCTTCTTGTGGAAAATGCTAGTGCTTCGGACGATGATGGGCCAAACGCAAGGCAAACACAAGGACATCACTCTTTTGTGGCTGAGTCTCATTTGGAACCCCAGGAGGATGTGGGGGAGGATGAGCAGCAACAACAAAATGAATATCAAGGTGCGTTACCGAACAATAGCCATTTACATCTGTGGTATGTATTTTATGTATTTAATTGTGATAAATTTAGGAATTATTGTGATAAATTTAGGAATTTGGTTATGTAGGTCAGGGTAGTAATACTTTTTGGGATGGAATCCCACACTACACATACATTGATTAGGATTATCCCAGTGAACAAGATTCTGGCACCGGTTCCGGATCAGTTGAAGGTCCATGGATATTAGGGAATAAGTTGTTTGTTAAACAAGAATTTGCATCGAAAGAAGAGGCGCAAATGGCAATAAAGTGGAACCTTATGAAGGAGCATCAGGAAGCTGTTGTTGTTGAAAGTACGCCGACAAAGTTAAGCATGAAATGTCGTGCATATGACCAGAATTGTCCGTGGCGGGTTAGGGTAATGAAACCAACATATGGTGAGAGATGGGTGGTTACCAAATGGGGTAGGGATCACATTTTCCTAAATCAGCACATTTCTCAGGATCACAGCAACTTGATGCTGATGTTATTGTTTCACTGGTACTAGGTACGTTATTCATATTAATGATAATTATGTTTTTTTTAGTTTATTAATGTGGACATGACTTTTTTTTTATCAGGGATGATTAAGCATGATCCATCATGTTCAATTGGACTAGTCCAGGAGAGGATAACACATTCTTTCGGATACAAAGTTTCGTATAGAAAAGCATGGTATGCAAAACAGAAAGCCATGGCAATTATATACGGTGATTGGGAGGAGTCATATGCTTTCTTGCCAAAGTGGTGTGACTATATGCTTCGATTTTCACCAGGTTCTGCTTATAATATTCAAACCAAAGATTATTATGTCGGTCATAGAATATTTTATCATAAACGCGTGTTTCACCGCATTTTTTGGACTTTTAGACAATGTTGTGAGGCTTTCAATTTTTGTAAACCCGTTATTCAAATTGACGACACTCATTTATATGGCAAGTACAAGGGAAAGTTGCTTATTGCCACTGCTCAAGATGGTAATAATGAGTGTTTTCCACTTGCATTTGCTATTGTTGAGGGTGAGACACTACAAGCTTGGGAATACTTTCTACATAACATTTGTGTTCATGTTACAAGCAAGACAAATATTTGTCTAATTTCTGATTGGCACCAAAGCATACTATCTACAGTTGAGAGGCACCCTGGATGGCAGTCACCGCACGCTTATCATGTGTTTTGTCTTCGTCATATTGCTTCCAATTTTAATCAGAAGTTCAAAAATGAAAATTTGAAGAGGGCCTTAATGAATTTAGGTATGTTGCACGAACACTTATGTATGATTGATTTTTGGTATGTTGTAGCCTAAAGTGTAATCAACATGTCTGTGTGTGCAGGGTATACTCCTTCTATGATTGATTTTGAGGTTGGCTTTGCACGTTTTCATGATGCTAGTCCTGAGGTTGCAAACTGGATTGAGAACATCCCAAAAGAAAAGTGGACGCGTGCATATGATGTTGAGGGGCGAAGGTATGGGCACATGACCACAAATTTGGCAGAATCAGTTAACAGGGTTTTAAAGGGTGCGAGAAACATGCCAATAACCGCTTTGGTTAAACACACATATAGCAGATTGGTAGAATATTTCGTATCCCGGGGGCAATCGGCTGCTAACCAATTACAAGGTGGACAAACTCTTTGCAAAAATATCGTGACTATGTTGAGGGCCAATGAAACAACTGCTACTTGTCATTATGTTCGTACATATAATGTGGAACAGTCTGAATTCGAGGTTGATGATGGATATGACAAATCATTTTCCGTTAACCTCTCTGAACGATTCTGCCAATGTGGCAAATTTAAACATGCTTAACATAAGAACATTGGTCAACAATTTGTACCGACATATATCGCATTCGCACGACATGTATGAAACCCGCCTCAGTCAAATACTGGGCTACTACGTCTGGAATATCCTCTGGTGGGGGGCCAGCGCTAGGCCTACCTCCGCGACGAATCTTCAACAGTCTTTGTGTTCCGTCATTCCAAACTGACTGTGAAATATGCGTACGCTGTCTACGCCTCCTAAGTACATCCCATCTATATGGTCCGGGAATAACATGAGTAGTGGGATCCGTAGGTTCAGGCTCATTGTCAGATCCAGAACGAGGTGACTCTGATGACGATGACTCAGCCATAATAATATACTACATATTTCATATAAAGAAAGTTGGTTTTAATAATAATAACACTTACTTTTATCGAATCAATTGACGTCATTAAACTCTAAAATATTATTTGTAAATGCATGAATTTTTTTTCTTCTTATGGTTCACTTTATCATTTTCTTATTGACCTATCATTTGTGTTGGAAAATAAGAGCATAAATATGGAGAAAATTTAAATCAATTAAAACAATATATAAGTTAACTTACATTACTTAAAACTCTTATTACGCATATTTTATTCACTCACAGAGTTTAACTTAATAAACCATGATTAATTTAACTATTATGTTTTAATTTAACAATTATCATTAAACTATACACTAAACTTTAAAATAATTCAATTTTATAAATATTAAGAAATGATAATTTTTTAATTATGTTTACTTTAGTAATTTAAAGGAAAA
>PYAF01003462.1:32903-60487 GCA_007407185.1 Glycine tomentella
TAACATTCTAAGGCAATAAATAAATTCTACCTTAGGTCACTAACAATTTCCTACATGTCACTAACAAATAATATTCTCACATAATAAATATATTCTACATTACATGACTAACTATTTACAATATAAGTCACTAAAATTTTTCTACATTAATAACAATATTTTTCCTAACATAATATTATCATTTATTTAACAAAATATTAAAAAATAATTATTCGAGCACTTACTTGGGACAGAGTTTCCTTACGCAAATCTTCAAAGGCACCAAAAAACCTAGAGAGAAGCTAGAGATACAATTTTAGAGAGATGATGAAAGTGAAAAAGTGATTTCCAAAAGCAAAATGGGCCTTATATAGGCCTGCAAGAACGCGCCTGGCTCAGGCGCCACTGCGTCTAAGTAGCGCCTGCCGCGAGCGCCACTCCGCCTGTTTCCCGTCTGCTCCAGGCGCCACTTCATCCCTGTCGCGTCTGACGCCGGCGCCACTTCGTACCTGGTTGCGCCTTCCCTGAACGCCACTAACTGCCATAGGTAAGTAATTAACTTTCAAACAGCAGTATATACGTAATATTTTAATAAAACTACAATATTTAATTTTTTTTTCCGTGTTTAGGTCCCCTGCTCCCTTTAAAAGCTCCTGAAAATGGCATTTGGTCCATTCCGCATGCTGTCTAAAAATCGCTCTGCCTTCTCTCTAAAGCTTGGGTCTTGATATCCTCTGAAACGAAGCCCTGTCGAATTCGAAGCGTTGCTGAAAGGTAAGTCGATTTAACTGATTGTGCTTTGCATTTAGTTTGTTGATTTATTAAATACGAAAATTGTTAGGATCATATGAACTTGTTAGCGACATATATATTAGGTTAGTGACTACGGTTTTAGGTATTCCAGTTTATTTTAGGGTTTAGATTCATAGCGTGTTGTGTTGACGGTTTAGGGTTTAGGTTTAGTGTTGATACTGTGATTAGGGTTTATGGGGTGAGTAGGGTTTAAGTGTTCGGGCTGAGGGTTGAGGTACCGAGGTACACACCTAGGGTTTAAGTGTTACGGCGGAAGGGTTTAGGGTGCGTGTGCTGATTAGGGTTTAGGGTTTGGTGCTCAAACCTAGGGTTGACGGTAACCGGCTTAAGTGTTTAGGGTTTATATGGTGATGAGGGGTTAGGTGAGGGGGAACACGACTAGGGTTTAGGGTGTCTGTGGTAGGGTTTAAGGTGTATGTGGTGGTTAGGGTAGGGTTTAAGTGTTACGGCGGAAGGGTTCAGGGTGCATGTGCTGATTAGGGTTTAGGGTTGGGTGCACACACCTAGGGTTGACGGTATCTGGCTTAAGTGTTTAGGGTTTATATGGTGATGAGGGGTTAGGCGAGGGGAACACGACTAGGGTTTAGGGTGTCTGTGGTAGGGTTTAAGGCGTATGTGGTGGTTAGGGTGTATGGGTGGGCGTGACTGGACCTAGGATTTAGGTTGTTGTGTAAACAAGACCACTTTTTTATGACTTTGTGTCTTTGACAATATTGACTTTCTTTCACCATTAGGTTTAGTTTTGATATTGCGATTAGTGTTTAGGGTTTAATAGGGTTTAATTGTTCGGGCTGAGGGTTGAGGTACCGGGGTACACATCTAGGGTTTAAGTGTTATGGCGGAAGGGTTTAGGGTGCGTGTGCTGATTAGGGTTTAGGGTTGGGTGCACACACCTAGGGTTGACGGTATCCGGCTTAAGTGTTTAGGGTTTATATGGTGATGAGGGGTTAGGCGAGGGGGAACACGACTAGGGTTTAGGGTGTCTGTGGTAGGGTTTAAGGCGTATGTGGTGGTTAGGGTGTATGGGTTAGATATATGGGCTACGGTTTAGGGTGTGTTGATAGGTGGGCTAGGGTTTAGGACGTGCGTTTATGTGGGTTAGGGTTTGTTTACTATGCAGTGTTTGTGTTTCATAATTAAGAGTTTTGGGTGTTTTTGTGCTTCTGACGTTTATTTATATTGATTGTAGGAAATGAGTTCAAGTGATGCGGAGGTTGTTCGTATTGTGTTTTTTTTTTTCAATGGAAGGAAAGTTCAAGGGGAAAGAGGTGTTGTCTTCGAAGGGGAGCAAAGGATGACTCGAATTATAACGACTTCGTTTAATTGACGTATATTAACTTATTACGTTATTCATATTTAACCGATTACGCTTTTAGTTTACGGAAAAAAAAGTTTTCTACATATTTCGATTTCGTAAAACATTATTCTAAGCAATTTACTACGTTGGAAAAATTCCACATAACTCATAGTTCAAGTAACTCAAATATAGTTAATTATAACAGTCTGTATACAGTTATCCAAAATAAAATACAGACCATCACCAAAACAGTCTAGTACAACTTATATAACTTTAGAGGCAACAACATCAGACTACAGTACGATACATCAAGCCAAAATACACCAAGCCATGTACAACATGCAAATCATCCAAGCTTCTTTATCACATCATCTCAGCTTTTCATTGTTCCTCTGCTCGCCCAAGTAAATTGGGATCATCACAGGTGTCAACCACCGACACAAATAGGGGTAAGTACATGATAAACACAGTTTAGATAAATCAACAGGTTTACAACAGCACAAAATAATAAAATACAGAATAATAGTCAAATAATCATAAATCATTGTTCATAATGGCTGATGCATGATTTATTTATTAAATGATGCATGACTGAGATCTCAGCTTATTAAATTATCATCAGTGGCCACAGTCAAGATAGTCTCACCCTCTCTGGTGGCACAAATAAACTTATCCAACCAGTCGGGGTAGCCCAGGGGCGCGTAGGATAGTCACCTCCATCTATGTGATCATCATGGTGGTGTGGTCCTCCCTTTCTCAACTACCCCCAAGTTCATAACACCTTTAAACGCGTGGACTCAGTTTAGCCATCTGACAACATCTCCACGGATTAGCCCCCGCCAAGCATAACACCACGGATTAATCTCCGCCAGACATATGCGTATGAAATGCATGAATGGTACAATTATTCTTCTTTACCATTAGTCTCCACTTTATTTCTCATGTACGTTAACCATTCAATATATTCCCACACAGAACTCAGCTCAACATATTGTATATGTATATGGAAACACTCAGCCACACATGGATTCAATGATAATCCATATAACATGTAACCTTCATAGAATACACACTTATCACATAGACTTTAATATAAACATCTAATTAATATTCAACATACCAACTTTAGTAAAATATCAAATAAATAACAAAATAACAAGCAATTTTTTAGTAAAACAATTAAGACAAGAATTTCTTTGAGACAAAGTCATAATATACAAAGGTTAAATTATTTAATCTCCTTTTGCTTACTAAAATAGTTTCGAGTGATTTATTATAACTATCATTTTAAAATTACTTAGTCAAATATCACCCAATCTTTCAATGAAACATTTTTAACAATATAGCATAGAAACTTTAATTCAACCATAGTTCAACAACAAGAAAGTAATAATCTAACACACAAAAACACCAAGGAACACACAACCTTAGTCACTTTATTATTAGATTAGAATCAAATTAATCATTCTTTAAGTCATATAAAGTCACTTATTCAATAATCATCTTGATACCTTTTCTTAACTCATTTAGGCATTTTATCAAACACTTGATATACATAGTTTCAATCTTAAAGAAATCAATGATAATATAACTTAAATCTTATAGAAATATATGGAACATAACCTAATTGATATCTAAACCATGTATAACAACATACTTCCCCATACCTTAGCTTTCCTTGTTTGGAATTTTAGCAACTTGATTTCAATCTCCTAGCTTCCTTCACGTGAATTCTCAAACTTTTGGGCTTTGGTTTTGCTTCTAAGAAAAGGTGAATTAAAGGAGATAAATGAAAAGCTTTGGAGTAATTTTGATGGAAGTTTTGCACGGTTTATTTTGGCTTTCTTAATTGAAATTTAACTACTTGTCTTCAAAAGCTCCTAGCTCTCTCACGTGGAATTCCCTAGGGTGTGACCTTGTTTTGGCTTTGTATTTTAAATGAAAAAGGATGTGGCTGAATGGAGGAGTTTGGTCCGTGCAATTCAGCCCCACTTTGGTCCCTCCCTTCTTTTATATACTAAGTCTTCTTGGCTTTTAAGTAAAAAATATCACAAGACTTCATCATTGTCTAGCTTTTTTTGTTGGATTTATTTTATTGGCTAAAGCTTTCTCACCTTACAAGTGTCTTTGATCATGAAATCTCCACAATATTTTCTTGCTTCTAGCTCTTGCACGTGGGATATACAAGTTTTGGTGCATTCCTCTTGGTTTTAAATTCATTCCGTGGAGTAGCCTAGGTGTTGTAGATTTTTGTTGCCATTTTTCCAAAGCCATGATTAGTTATCTTTCCAAATGGTCCAATGGTAGGTTACTTGGCTTCTTAACCATACAGGTGTATTGGTTCTTGATTTTTCTAAAACTTTCTCCAATCTTCCCTAAAGCACACGGCCAAACTTAATTTTTGGAGTAAATATGTTTTGTTTTAGCTTTAAACCGTGGGATAGCTTTAGTTTTAGGAATTTCTTGCTTTATTTTACATTACTTATGTCTTAATTAAATAAAATTATTTCTATAATTTAGGAGACCCTATTTCAACTTGTTTTTTTTTTTAGAAATACAATTCTAAAATTAGTTAGAAACTAAACTAAAGTTTAGTAACAATTTTAAGATTTCACCATTTTTGCTTATAATAGTTTTATCTAATTTCCTATTGGTTCTTGTTTTTGTTTTTGATTAGCAAAATATTTAGATCACTCATTAAAGAACTTATTCCTTCTATAATTAAAAGAAAAATCCCTAGATTGCATCTTTCCTTTTTCTGTGTTTTTATAGAACTCTGATTAGTCTAGATTCCATTCTTTTTGAATTATCTTTCAAAATTTCTACAAATTCTATTTTATGGTTTTTCTTTACTAATAATGTTAATAATTCCTTATCTAGAATCATACTATACTATTGTCAGGTTTCCCTGTCTTTACTGAAGTTGTCTGACCTTATCAGAGCTAAAAGGGTATTTTGGTCATTTGTGCAAATGTTCAGGGGTATTTTGGTCATTTGGGCGATTGTCCAGGGGTATTTTTGTCTTTTTGAAAGGGACATTAATGTCATTTTCCAAAATGTTCAAGGGTATTTTTGTCCTTTATCTAGAAATGCATATTTATAAGAAAATAAACATATATAGTGAAATATGAGGGTGTTACACGAATCAACCGAAATGCAACATTGAGTGATTTGCATCAGAAGATATGTCCGAAATTGGGTGTGGACGGAAACACTTGTATCACATTGCTGACGGTAAGAATATGGCAGCAAGATGAATACGTGAGGTTTCCAATACAAGATGATAAAGAATTGGAAATGGTGATTGAAGAATTTTTTAATCAGGCACGAAAGAAATTTTTAGAAATGTATGTGGATTACACCGTAGTTCATGAAGTTGTTTTACCCAGGAGGTCAGTTGGTTGTAATTCTGCACATATTGCACCATCATATGATGTTGCACCATCATATGATGCTGTTGGTGCAAACATGTCTCAGGAAGATTCACATGACCTAACT
Source organism: Glycine tomentella (assembly GCA_007407185.1). Classification (NCBI taxonomy): domain Eukaryota; kingdom Viridiplantae; phylum Streptophyta; class Magnoliopsida; order Fabales; family Fabaceae; genus Glycine; species Glycine tomentella. The sequence goes on from PYAF01003462.1 coordinate 38,491, forward strand.
TGGGTTATGGATGACGATGAAGATGATGATGATGATGAAAATATAGCGATTGAAGATCGTCTTCTTCAGGAGAATGCCAGTGCGTCTGATAATGATGAAGATGCTGGAGTGGATGCAAATGCATTCCAGCAACACACTGATGTGGGGTCGTCTGAAATGCGATACCGTGCGGGTTTTGGACCGACACAATCAGAACAGCCTGTTGAATGTAAGTTACATGACTTAAACCCTACATGATTTTGTATAATTGATGTTCATGTACATATTTTGCAAACCAATGCTTATTATTGTGTATTGTATTTAAAGGTGGTACGGTTGTTCCTTTTTGGGACGGGATTCCACATTACACATATATCGATTGGAATCACCCAAGTGAAGAAGATTCTTTTAGCGGTTCAGCTTCAGGATCGGGTTCAGTCCAAGGTCCCTGGCAAATAGGGGACGATTTGTATGTTGAACAGCAATTCCCATCGAAAAAAGAGGCACAAATTGCCGTTAAGCAGAACCTAATGAGGGAGCATCAAGAAGCATTTGTGGTTGAGAGCAAGCCTGACAGGTTTGCAATGAAGTGAGTTGCTCACAAGGATGATTGCCCTTGGAGGGTTAGGGTGATGAAACCAGTGTACGGTGAGAAGTGGGTAGTTTCAAGATGGGGTGGAAAGCATAATTGCCTCAACGACCGTCTATCACAGGATCATAGACAACTTGATGTTGATATCATTGCTTCATTTGTAGTCGGTATGAACTGAGAATTTTTGCCACATTAGAAAGATGTTAATTTGTTTTAAGGTTTGTTGTTAATCTGTATCTTACGGTGTCATTTTCAGGAATGATTAAGGAGGAACCAGGCGTGTCCATTGCGTTGGTTCAGGAGAGGATCACTAACAGCTTTGGATTTAAAGTTTCGTATTGTAAGGCATGGTATGCGAAGCAGAGAGCGATGGCAATGATTTATGGAGATTGCGAAGAATCTTACGCATATTTGCTAAGGTGGTGCAACTACATGCTTCGTTTTTCACCTGGTTCTTTTTTTGATATTCAATCCAATGATTATTTTGTGGCAAATCGACTGGTCCGAGGGAAGCATGTGTTTCAGCGCATGTTTTGGACTTTCAGACAGTGCTGCGAGGCTTTTAAATTTTGCAAACCCGTTATTCAAATTGATGGAACTCACTTATATGGGAAGTATAAGGGAAAATTGTTGATCGCCACAACTCAGGACGGGAATAATGAATGTCTGCCATTGGCATTTGCCATTGTCGAGGGGGAGACGTTGGAAGCTTGGGAATATTTCCTTGCTAACATTCGCTTCCACGTAAACCAAATGCAAAATATATGCCTCATTTCAGATCGGCACCGGAGCATTATATCTGCAGTGCAGAATCATGCCGGTTGGCAACCATCTTTTGCGCATCACGTTTTCTGCCTTCGTCATATTGCCAGTAATTTCAATCAACGATTCAAGAGTGCAAGATTGAAGAAGAGTCTCATGACTTTGGGTATGTTCAAAATTATTTGTTATTTAGTCAGGTTTAAAAATGTCTTTCCCACCTAACGTTCATGCTTTTATAATTGTGCAGGTTATACTCCCTGTATGGCCGAATTTGACATAACGTATGAACGATTCCGCAATACCAGTCCTGAGGTTGCAGAATGGATTGACAGCATTCCTAAGGAAAAGTGGACTAGTGCATATGACGTCGAGGGGAGAAGATACGGCCATATGACAACAAATTTGTCTGAATCAGTGAACAAGGTGTTCAAGGGAGCAAGGAACATGCCTATTACTGCTTTGGTGAAGCACACATACAGTTGATTGGTTGAATACTTTGTCAGAAGGGGTTAGACGGCCACTGCACAGATGCAGCAATCACAACGACATTGTAAAAATGTCGTTGATGCTATGAGGCATAATCAGAACCTTGCCACAGCCCACCATGTACGCAGCTATAACCTTGAGGAAATGTCGTTTGAAGTTGCAGATGGCTGGGACAGTTCATATTCAGTTAACCTAACTGAGAGTTTTTGTCAGTGTGGGAAGTTTAAGACCTTCAAATACCCTTGTAGCCATGCCGCAGCTGCTGCTCTATACATCCGTCGAAATCCTTTGCACTATGTGGATGATGTGTTCCTCGTATCCAACTTGGTTGAGGCTTATTCTTTACCTTGGCAGCCTATTGGCAATGAACTTGCCGTTGCCCCCAGTGAAGATCCAGTTATCATCCCTGACAGGGCAATGTTGTGCGCGAAGGGTCGTCCAAGGTGTAACACCCCGTAGGCCTCCGACGTGTTATCATTAATAATATCAGATTAGCTCATATCAAACACATCAGAAGACATTAGTGGAAGCATAGGATCGTTTTCTTGATACATTATGTATGGAATCACAAATTTATCAATTAACACACACACAACTCATGTAACATGCCCCTGCTGATCCAGTTTTCCAAATCCAATATAAATAAGACAGATATCAGAAATCTGAGGCAGAGTAACAATATACAACACATATATACTCAGGGAAAGTATCATATACAAATCATCAGAGTTCTATACAATATATACATCTCAGTTTCACACCACACACGGTGCTACAACAGAATATCAACCCTCAGAAGGGGTATACAGAACTATAACAAAACAAATCAAAATGGAGCCTGCAAGCTCTCCATACTGCTCCTCAGCCAAGCAGCCTAGTCTCTGATGGGCCTCTTGCCCTGAGACTGATCTTCTCTTCCAGAAATATCACCTGAAATAATGTAAGCCCCACACGGGGTGAGATAACATATCTCAGTAAGCTCAGGGTCCTTGGGAAATCATTCCCACCCTGGCTCACAGATTCATCACATACCTACAGGAAACATAGAAAAATAGCCCACTGGCCTTCAACATATCAAATCCACATAACAAACTCAATATATGACAGGTGGCAGAGCTCCTCAATGCCTGGCGGAGCTCCTCAACGCCCTGACGGAGCTCCTCAACGTCAGTACCTGTCATATTGTGGCAGAGCTCCTCAATGCCACGGGCGGAGCTCCTTAACGCCCTGAATACCCAGCAGAGCTCCTCCATGCTGGTATTCATCTAATGGCCAATAGATATCTCAATCACCGCATGCATATATCAAATGCAGATACATACAAAGCAACATACACCATGCCATAGCCAATGCATGTAGTATGAATCATAACCAACACTCCCCAGGAGTGTGGTGTGCAACCAAAACGGGAATTCATCCCCAAAGAACACTGAACTTACCTGGTAAGGTCTCAGTCTGCAATTCCTTCCCAGGTCTGTGGCTCCCGCCACCAACAGTCACAGAATCAATGCCTAATCAAGGCATAAGTAAATTTCATATCAAAACCAGTCCACAGACATACAAGTTTCATTATATATCATAACCGAATTCCCCTATCCTAGGGTTCAAGCAAGCTCAGCCTACACTAGGCTGCTCTCAGACCAACCAAGGTCCATCAGGCTGCATACAAGCCATCTGAGTCATCCCAGACTCAGAGTATACACACATGGTCTAGTTGTTCTCAGCCTTAAACACAATAATCATCAGAATGGACTAAGTTCCACTCAAAGTCTCATTCAACTAGCTTCTTAGGCTCAACACAATCTAACTAAGGCTCTGGTATAGCAACAAATAATCCTAAGTGACCATTACACAGGCCACACAATCAACACAGAGCCAAAATCCAAAGTCATCAGAATCAAAAACTGAAAGCTAATCCTTCATCTATTCTAGGCCCTGATCAACTTTCTCTACTGGACCCTGGGCTAATTCCAGCCCCAGATGAAATGGGTCACTATTCACAGGAACCCCCAAATCCCAAATTAACTGGAGAAACTCGAGTTTCTTACCTCAGTGGCGACTCAAAAGACCTCAAGACAGCTTCCTCGAGCTTCGGTGTCGGAAATCACACCGTGGGTCTGCGCCAAACTCAAGTTCTCTCAACTTCTCCTCTGAGGTTCCTCTTCTCACTTAAAATGGGTTCTCAAGGAAAAAGGATGAAGGATTTCAGCTTCTCAATCAGTTCAAACAAGATTAAAAGTTATAGGAAAGTGTTTTAAGCTCACAACTAAGGTCCTAAGAAGCTTGGGCAAGCATCAATGGAGGTTGAAGGACCAAGGAAGAAGAAAACTCACTCTCCCCCTCCATTTTTGCGTTTTCCCGTATAAATACTCAGCCTGCCCGACCTCTGGCGCCATCAGCGCCAGCTATGGCACCATCAGTGCCACTATGTCGGTTAGTCTGGCGCTCTTAGCGCCACTCCCGTGCTCCTGGCGCCGGTTTTCAGAACCTGTGGCGCCCCCAGCGCCACTCCCGCGCCTCCAGCGCCAGCTTCCAGAGACTCTGGCGCCCCCAGCGCCACATCTGGCGCCACCAGCGCCGGCTGGGAAATCTGGCGCTCTTGGCGCCAACTCTGGCGCCCTTGGCGTGGACCTCCAGAGACCCTGGCGCTTCCAGCGCCGACCTGGCGCCCTTGGCGCCACATTCCAAAACTCATGGCGCCATAAGTGTGGATCTGGCACTCCAGGCGCAACTTTCCAGTGAGTCTGGCGCCATCAGCGCCATAGGCGCCCAGAATGAGGGTCCTTACACAAGGTCCACCAGAATCCGTAACGAGATGGACGAAGTCGAAACAACTCAAAGAACTCTTAGATGCGGTCTGTGCAAGCAAGTTGGACATACTCGTACAGCCTGTCCTACTCAGGGTGGTGTTTGATGATTTTGTTGTTATGTTTGTTTTATAAATGCTTTGTTAAATGTATTTGATTTATAAGACATGTTGTGTACCATGTATGATGATAATGTTTTGGTTGTGGTGGACATGAATTTCCATTTGTTATTAAATATTTATTTATGATATTATGTGTTACCCGTTCACCGTTAATTGAATACACCTAACTGAAGACGTCTAACAAGGGCGTGATTGAATACGCCCCACCGACAACGTCTCTGAACACGCCCCAAGATGGGCGCGATTACAGCTATATAAGGTACACGGTCGGACACAACATGCCTCGCCCCGTAAATTTTATTTTGTATACAATGGCATTCTTAGGAGAAACAAGCAGCCAAAACATTGGTAACTCCAAATTAGCATTCATTTATCCAAATGGATATACGAATGACAACGACACGGGTGTTTGTTTTCAGGGTACCACTCCGATAGCAATGCGAGTTCCTAATGAATGTTCGTTTCAGACGCTTAAGAGTAGGATTCACCACACTCTTCTACTAACCGATGACCAATTCGTGGATAACATCTACTACCGACAACCATCCGTAGACGTAGGTCAGCACTATTTTTTTCATTAAATCGCACTAACAAATGATGATGATGTTTGCAGAATGTTACGGTGTCACGACCAAATGTCCGCTGCGGGTCCTATAGAAATATTATGCACCATAACCAGAACAGCCGATGGGATAATGAACCTACTTCAGTCCACCATCGTCCCCACACATGATGCAATGCTATATTACAACAGACGTTGGAACATACCACGAAGAGCCGGTTCTGTGGGTTATGCGTTTACAGGAACAAACCCAATCCGATTTGAAATTCCTTCTGCATGCAACATTGAAACACTAAAGGCCCTCATCAAGCAAGTTGCGCCTGTTGGGGTTCCCCCTAATGGAATTCACATGTCACAGGTGGTAAGAAAAATGTTTTTTCGTCATCCAAGACATGCACAATACTCAGACACTACAATCCAGTATGACATAAAAGAGTTGGTGAGCAACGAAGACGTCTTGAGGATGCTAGGGAATCCAACTACTGGAAACGTTTTTGTCCAATTGAAATTTTAGCCATTTTCAGCAAACCACAAATCCATATCGAATAATACATGTACGCCGAACCTGTTGCTTTGAAATTTTCCTTTTAATTATGAATGCATTTTCCCCCGACTGTTTTTTTATTGTGATGTTCATGTTATTAATTAATGGTTTTGCCGGCGTATGTTATTGTTAGGGTTTGCGGGGTTAATGTGAACAAACAATAATTAGACCGAACATGGTTAACATAAATGTCACTAATAACCATAGTTTACAAAATACAGTCGACTACAATACAATACAATAAAAAAGCATAAAACAGTAACTGCGAATACATCAGAGTGAGGGCGGTGGCCACCGCAAATCACGTGCCTGTCGATAAGGTTGTACTCGTCTGCGTGGTTGCCGAGAATTGCCTGGCTCGGATGGGACTGGCTGTGAAGGTCGTGGCTGAGAAGGGCCTGCCTGATATGGGTCCGGCTAGGTCGATCCTGCATAAGAAGGGCCTGCCTGATACGGGTCCGGCTGGGACGGGCCTGCATAAGAAGGGCCTGCCTCATACAAATGCACATGAGGAGATCGACATGGCGTGCCCTGCTCTGCATACACCGGCATAGGAAACTCAGAAGCTTCGGTGCCATATGGTGAATGTGGTTGCCAAGCGGCACAAGCTTCTGCATTATAATCCATCTGGTCGAGCATGTCGTCCAGCTGTGCCTCAGTCCACTCGGGCTGCATGTTCATTCCATAACCGAACCCGCCATCTACATTTGCACATGTCATTGCAGTCGTAACATATGCAGCATGGGTCTGCGATGGGCCTGGGGTAGGCATTTGGGCTGGGGTACTGAAATCGGCGTACTCCATGCCCCCTGCGCAGTAGCCTCGTAATATACAGGTTGTGTCCCATATGTCGATGCAATAACAGGGGGCCTATAATAACCCTCGATGCGCGGCCTCGGTCGAACAATGGGCTCCGAAACCTGCTGCACCGGTCTCCGTCGACGTTCTAGCCCACGACCCTCTTTTCTTCGTCGGCCAACTGCAACTGAAATCTCTAGTTCAGCCTCAACCTGGGCTTCGGGAGCATGTGGGCCTGCTTCCTCCACTCGACAGCTCTCGATGAAGATAGACATTAATCGACCCACCTCCTCACCCGCCCAATCGAAGTCGAAGGCCTCCTCCCTGTTCGGGCTAGTTGCCGCGAAGTACAACGCCTCCAGCCCATCAAGCTACAATTTTGAACATATACACATAAATGTCAGATGTGTGATGTGCGATATTTATATCAAATAGACAAATGATGATGGAACAAAAACTTACACCACGAGCCATCTTCGCTCCCTTCTTTGTGATGAACCGCTTCCCGTGTTCTGTGTACCAGACCATGTACTCATGGTGTGGTGACAGCAACCCCTGAATCAAGGGGGGAAGCTCAATGTGCTGGTCCCTAGCATTCCATCGCGAGATAACGGTCTGAGTTTACGAACCCAGTTGTCTTCTCGTTTCCCCCGCAGCGAAAGGTCATGCACACCCTTCAGCTTCCTCGGAGGGCGTGGGATTGGCTAATCCCTGCCGAATTGCCGCATGCATCGATCCGGCTGTGAATATTCGACTGTGTGGAAGCATATGATAGACGTAGTTGCCATCCACAATGGTCACTCATGATCAGAAGCACCAAGGAAGTCGTAGTCCCCATATGGTTGCCAAATGACCTGCACAGAACAAAATAATACTTTATTAGTTCACAACATGTTCCACAGATGCAAACGTCCAGCAATTGAAAAACTACTATGTGTACCTCGTTTCGAGTAAGGGAGTCGAATGCCATCCTGTACTCGACCAGATCATGCGATTTTAATCGACCTAAAGCGTTAAAGCTAATTTCAAAATAAGTAATGTTAGTATAATATAACACTTCATTGTTACAATTGTAAACAAGAACAACATATAATCACACATACCGATGTCCGAAATGCCAGTCCGGCTGTGTTGGCAGCGGAATAGTTGGGGCAATTGGTGGAAATCTGAGCCACGCCCACACCTGAAGAAGCATATGACACCTACCGATGTCACTCCTGTCTGGATCTGTGCACTCACACATGTGTCTAAACAAATGTGAAAGGACAGCGGAGCCCCAGCTATACCGACCGATGTCCGAAAAATCCCCTGCAAGCAACGACATGTATCGTGCTGCGACCATGTTACCTCCAGATCGGTTGCACAGCAGCCATGATCCGATAAGTCGTGCAATGTGGGCCTTTGTGAACCACGTCACGTGAACAAGTTCGGGAACAACCTCACCCCAATGTGCAAAATGTCTATCAAAGAAAGACAGGCGCAAATATCCACCTATCAACTCGATGTCATCAGGTTCGTGACCAAACACTTCCTCAATGACGGTATCCCACTCGTCAACCGTCACTCCAGTAACCACATTGCCCTCGGTGGGCAATCCCAGAATACCAGGCACGTCTTCCAACGTGATGTTCATCTCGCCCTGCGACATGTGGAAGGTGTGAGTCTCTGGCCTCCATCGTTCAACCAGAGCACTAATAAGCGCAGAATCCATCTGAAATACATAAAAATTATTAAGCAACTTCATTGTTCAAATTAACCAGTGTTAACTAATATCATAATTGTGTGGTTGCATACCTGGATATCGTCCACATCTGGTCCACTGCCCAGTTTACCACGTCGAGTCTTCAATACCCGAGGTGGCACGGACCCATTCCACACAACTTGTGAAACGTGCGTGCGCTGAATTCGCCTACGCAGAACGCCCCACTTGTATGGGGTAGGGACAACATTGGCAGTGGGATCCATGGGCTCAGCCTCATGATCGGATGCAGATCATGATGAAGATGTGGAGGACGAATCAACCATCTAATCGGTATCTTCATGTACAAAAATTAAAAACCACGGTAAACAAAATATTAAGGATTACCAAATCATTCCAACAAAATTTTCTTATATATCAAATACATTAAACCAAATACACTAACATAACTTAAGCCCGGAAGCTTAGCCGATATCCATAAACCCAAAGTAAAAAAACATAAGCCCTAAACCATAATCATAACATAAGCCCTCGGACTAAACCGTAATCCAACACAAAGCTTTAAACACCCCAGACCTCAGGTTCATTCTATCTATCATGATGACAGGCGTTTTCCCATCCTATAATCCAATAATTGTTCCTAAACAGACAACTATTCCTACTTGTTCCAATAATTGTCCTTCTATCTCATCTATGCTCACGTTCTTCTTTGGTTATTATTTGTCTGTGTTTTTGTTTCACCTGACCCTGAATTATAGTGCCAAACAAAGTTTCCACCAATACAATATGTTTGGCAAGGCAAAACTTGAATTGGAAAACTAATTACTCAATATTAGTGAAGTATATGTAACACTCATTAGGTTATTCACTGCCATAAACCCTAAACTGGCACCCATAAACCCTAACACCATACCCACAATCCATATTAGTGAAGTGTATGTAACACTCATTAGGTTATTCACTATCATAACCCTAAACCAAAATCTGTCATCCATAGGTCTGTACCCCAAGCCATATACACTAATGAAAACATTAGAGTTAGATCGGAAGCCATAAACCCTAAGTCAGTAACCGACGACCTAAACCCTAATCACAACATCAGACCTAAACCCTAAACCAAATTCCATAAACCCAACATATGTACCCCAAGCCCTAAACCGTCACTAAACCCTAAACCCTAGCTCTGTACTGTAACCCAAGACATAAATCCTAATCAGAACATCAGAACTAAAACCTAAACCCTAGGTCTGTTCTCAGCGGCATAAATCATAATCACAATATAAACCCTTAACCTTAACTGGAATCCATCAACCCTACATCTATGCCTGAAGACCTAAACCCCCTAATCACAACATCACACAAACCCTAACGATGTACCCCAACCCATAATCCCTAGGTCAGTAACCGACGACCTAAACCCTAATCACAACATCAGACCTAAACCCTAAACCAAATTCCATAAACCCAACGTATGTACCCCAAGCCCTAAACCATCATGACAACATCAACCCTAAACCTAAACCGGAATCCTTACACCCTAGCTCTGTACTGTAACCCAAGACACAAATCCTAATCAGAACATCAAAACTAAAACCTAAACCCTAGGTCTGTTCCCAGCGGCATAAATCATAATCACAATATAAACCCCTAACCTTAACTGAAATCCATCAACCCTACGTCTATGCCTGAAGACCTAAACCCTAATCACAACATCACACAAACCCTAACGGTGTACCCCAACCCATAAACCCTAATCATAATGTCAACCTTAAACCCTAAACCCGATTTACATACACCATAATCACTACCTAAGGGCCTAAACCCTAATCACAACATAAGCCCCAATAACAATGTCCAACAGGCCATAAACCCTAATAACAATGTCAACCCTAATCCTAAACCGAATTATGTAACCCTAATTACTAGCCCACGCCCTAAATACTAATCACATCGTAAACCCTAAACTAAACTGCAACACCTAAAACCCTACTCACTAACCTAATATATATGTCGCTAACAAGTTCATATGATCCTAACAATTTTCTAATTTAAAAATATAACAAACTAAATACAAAGCACAATCAGTTAAATCGACTTACTAGTTGACAGCGCTTCAAATTCAGCAGGGCTTCGCTTCAGACAATTCAACACCCAAAATCTAGAGAGAAGTCAGAGCTAATTCTAGAGAGAAGGCGGAATGGACCAAATGTCGTTTTCAAGCGCCTTTATAGGGACATGGGGACCTAAACACGCCTGGCTTGGGGCGTGTTTAAACACGCCTAGTCCTGGGCATGTTAGGCTACCCCATTTTGCCAAATATTACTTTTTTTGCACCATTTTCCTAATTAATTAATTATATTATATTATTTTTAAATTTTAGCCTGTTTTGTTTTTTCTTCTATAAATTAATTAATGGACAATTCAACATGCAATTTTTGTAGTCTTTTTTCTGGAAGTCAACATTTGTAATCATCTCATTGAAAATTATAAGTTTAAATTGCATGTAATGACAACTCACGTTACAAGACTAATTCTAGGGAGGTTGAACTTATTTTAATTGAAGGTATTGAACCGCATCGAGTTATCTACGTTGTTTTAAGTGGTGTGGATGATTAAGACTAAGGTTAATGATAATAGACACGTATATATTATTGCAGTAAAATAAATATTTGTAAGAGACTTGTGTCAGAAAATTTTAGTTCTAATAGTTTTTTTTTTAAAAGAACATTGTAATTATTCTAAAGGTTGGAAGGCAAATATACATATCGGTCTTGAATCTTGTTTAGAAGTGTGACGACACATGACTCATGGTTAGAAAAAATTCATTTTAAAAAAAAAGTATAAATGTGTAATATTTTTTTGATATTATTTATGTTATTTTTATAACTAAATTAAAATTATTGTGTTATTTTATATCTCCTTTTGTTCAAATTAAGATGTCATACATAATTAAAAAAATATTATTATGTTAATTATTAGTTTATTTTTTATGTATTATTTTTATAAGTTAATACTAAACGAATTTTTAACTTGTTGTGGCATATCAACATATAATTTATTTATAATAATAGTCTTAAAGTATTTTCTTTAACAAAATAAGAAACACAAACAAAAATTCAAAATATTAATGGGAAAAACTAAATATTACTGTATTAATGAATAACAGGAATATATGTAATATTTGATGTGAAATTATATTTTTTTTATGATAAACAATAATAATCGAAGTAAAATATTTTTCTTCAAGTGACAAAATATAAAATTAAATTAAAAATATATAAGTAAATTAAATTAAGTTACAAAAAGTGTGATGAGTTTTTAGTTGGTTTTCCCAAATATATAAAATTCAACTCGGATGAAGATAAATTTAAAAAATATAAATTCACCTTTTTAAATCTAAACTTATCATGTCTTATGATGACATAAAGAATTAAATCTTTCACTCGTCCTATTGTCATGCTATTTTGTATATAAATATTTATGTTATCTAATTATTTTAGAAATAACTTAAATAATAAATAATAACATAAAAATAAATGAAAAAAAATGTGATATATCATTTTAAAATTTATTAAAACTATCTTATTCGTTTTAATATAAGAAAACATGTAATATTTAATTTAATTATGTGTTTACTTTTTAATATAATACATATTTATATTTTTTAATACTTTTATATAAAAGGATTCAATTTATTTTTTTGGCCTGAGACCATAGAATCTTAGTATTGACTCTCTCAATATATTGAATTAAATATCCTGTCTTGAGTAATATGTCACTTTTCATTTTATAACTACAGGATCACCCGTGAATTCGAACTAATCCAAATTGATTGGAATAATTTGGGTTGGGTCATTTATACATTTGAATCAAAATCGAACCAATCAAAATCGTTCATATATGGGTTGGGTCAAGGGTTTAGATTTACATATCTGTTGACCTGATGACTCGATCCGTAAACTCGTAATAATAATATAAATTTTATGTAATATCACTAAATTTAATTGAGGTATTTTGGGTGTTATTTGCATAATTAAATGGATTTATGAAAGGGCAATTTAGTCTTTGTCGGAGGTACGGGTGCAGTTAGTAATTGCTGGACGCACCCCTAGATTCATGTTCAAAAGAAGCATAACACGTTTTTTGCCTATTTCTTCTTCTCTTTTCTTCTTCTTTGGTTTCTTCTCCACTCCCAAACTCTCTTCTTGCCATTTTCACTTAATTAGAGGTTGAAATCACAAAGCAAGCAAGAAAGAAAGCCATTTCTTTGTTATTTGTTGCTTTTGAGCTTTGGTGTTGGTGATTTAAAGAAAAGAGTGGGTTTTGAATCTGCCCATTTTCGTTCGGCGTCGCTGAACCGCGATTGAAAGCCATAGAGTGCTGGTCTACACTCCATTTTGGTCTATTGAACTCTAAGGCTTGAAATCTCCTCCTATTTCTCCTTGATTCTTGAGGTTAGGGTTAGGGTTTGGAGTGAGATTGATGAATGCTGAGTTTTAGGAGGGTGAGACAGTTTTGAAGTATGATTTGGAGTGGGTAGAAGTTGATTTTAAGCTGATATGGTGTTTCATGCATAAATCATGCATGCATGTTCATGACAGCAAAGAACACCTATTTGGGCAGTTCTGGTGTTTTGTCCATAGCAGGAGCTATCGGTGTCCAAATGATCTAAAACCGGTGCCATTTGAAATCTAAGAGAGTTAGGTTTACTCTGGAATTTTCGTGCTATTTTTGGAAACTCCTAGAAATTGTGGTGCAGAGTTATAATAGATTGTTATACTCTGTTTTTAGCAGATTTTTCTGCTACAGAGGTCATTTTTGCAGAAATCATAAATCTATCTAGGATGATCCAAATCAAGTGCTTTCTGTGGAAATAGAAAGATGGGTATGTGAACTTCATGCCTGTAAAATATCAGCTCATTTGGAAGAGTGACCTGGTGTGGGTTGTCATTGAAAGATGGTTGTTTGAGTTGATATGTTGCTGTCAGCACTATTTTGGTGCGTGACAGTGCTGGTTTTTGGTTTGTTGCAGAGGCTGTGATATATGGTTTTTGATGAAACCAATTTTTTTTAAAAGATGAGAGATAATCCTTGATGCCTCTAAATTATCGTGATTTTAGGAGCTTTGCACAAGGATTTGTGATTTTTCCAAGTGGGTGTAAAATCTGCAGAATTTTATGCAGCAGTTTATGTTTTTCCGTATGTTTTGCTAAAAATAAATGCTTTGTACAGATAGGATGGTGTTTGATATGTGTTTGTATGCCTTGTTAGGGCGTGACACCGAGGGTGTCAGTGGCGTAGGCCACGGAGTAGGGAAAGAACCGCAGAGCTCGGCTTTGCCAGGTAAGTTCTTGGTCCCTTGGGGATGTTTCCCACTTGCTGTGTTCCACCACACTCCGAGGGAGTGATGGTTGCATTCATGATGAATTCATTGATGGTTGTTGCATCCTCATGATGATATGTATGCTTGTATCTATGCTTGTATGTGTATGATGTCTGTTGATAGATCTTCTGGCCAGTTAGATAGATATGGACCTGCCTAGGAGAAGGGCTTACCTCCTAGTTTGGTTTGCTCATGGTTGATGATATCTCAGGGTGATGATGATCCCCTTAAGACCAAGAAATAGGTGTGTCCCGTCGCGGTTGATTGCCTATTCTCGGAGGTACCATATACGTGCGTCCATGCGTAAGGGGTAGCTCCCGATGGAATGGCACGGGTGTGAGTTTCAGTCTCACACTGAGATTGGTGTTGATGTTTATCCATCATACATAGAGCAAGATGACTTGCTTGTATTGTTATGAGGACCAGGTGGCCAGTATATTTGTGATGCCTGATGACTTGTGTCATGGAAAGTGAGCCAGGGTGGAGGAGATGCTTCTAAGGACCCTGAGCTTACTGATATGTATATCTCATCCCGTGTGGGGTTTATGTTGTTTCAGGTGACTCTTCTGGCAGGGAGGAGCAATCTCAGGGCGGGAGGCCCGAGTAGAGACAGGATCTGCTTGACCGTGTGGCAGCTGTGAGAGCCGGGTGGCTCAGTGTTATTTATGATGATTTTTGTGCCCCTGTAGAGGGAAGATGTGTGTGTGTGTGTGTGTGTGTGTGTGTGTGTGTGTGTGTGTGTGTGTGTGCACATGTTATGCTTTGTATATGCTATGTATACTCTCGTGTGAGGAAGTGATCTTTGAGATCAAGGCGATGTATGTCTATTCTTTTGTATAGACACTTCGAGTGTCAGATGATATGTATGTACATAACCAGTTTATGTTATGTATTGATGTTTCCTCCTATTATATATGTTGAGATAGCTGTGTTCATCTGCCTATGGTTATGTTATGAGATTCTGGATCAGCAGGGGCTTGTGTGTTGTGTTGTTTTGAGATGAGATGCTCTATGTTCCATACATAATGTAATCAAGAGATATGGTTTTCGATTATACTTCTGCAAAGTTTTTAATTAAAGTGATTAAGCACTATTCTGATAAATAATAATGTTAATACACCTAGTGCACACGGGGTGTTACATTTTACTATATATATATATATTTATATTTAAAAAACTAATTTGATAATAAAAAAAGTGTGGTATTATAAATGTTTAAGATTGTATTCAAAAATAGGATAGAATATTTTTTAATATTGCATTAGAAAATATGATAGAATATTTTTAAGATTGCACTACATAATATAATAGAATATCTTTAAGATTGCATTGGATAATATGATAGAATATATTTAAGATTGCATTCAAAAATTGGTTAAAGTCATATCTTTAAATTAGTATAAATAGAAACATATTTTAATGTTCATGTATGCGTTCCATTCCAAATAATATTAGAGTTTTAGAGAGTTTATGTTTGCATCATTGAGAGAATTGTTGTGAGATCATATAGAAGCGTTTGATAAGTCTGATTCTTCAACTCTCCATCAGGATTTAAAAGTACCTATTTGCTTAAGGAAAAAAAGCGTAAAGTAATTATTTTATTGTATTCTTCTTCTTGACTTTGGAAAACGTCGCAGCTGGAAAACTAGGATACCAATTTTGTCTTTGTTCTTGATGAATTGAGACGTGCGACTTCTGGCTGGGAAACTAGGATACCAGTCTAGTTGAGAAACAAGGATATCCGTTGGTCTCTATTCTTGGTGAATTGAGACTAGAACTTTTTGCTGGAAAACAAAGATATCAACTGAGATAATTGTTTTGTAAGGATAGACTAGAAAACTAGGATAGTAGGAACTCTTGTACACAAAATTATCATAATGGAGTTGTCCATTGAATTGATTATCCAACTTGGACATCGTGATTTTTTTACCCAATTGTTTTTTTTTTAAATTGATTGTGTCTTCTTTATCTCTTATCTCTACATTATTGCTTTGAGATTGATTTAAATTATTAATTATTTTATAAAACTCAATTCACCCCATTTCTTGAGTTCATTTGGGACCAACACAATATTCATATGTTATAAAAGTTTTAATAGCAGACCTTTATAATTAAAAAAGTTCTCAATTGCTTCCAAAAATTGGACCAAATGAAATCATTTTCAATATTAAAAAAGTTCTCAATTAACTTAAATTGATCATCCACAGTTTTATATAAATAAATCATGCACTCAGCTAACTGTTTAAGACCTTGTATTTTAAACATTTGAGCTATATTCCCTACTTTAAAACTTTAAGTAGTTGAAATCAAAATAATGGAAAATTTGATTAGAACCAAGGTACTTTACTACTTTTATACATTTGATAATAGTGTTAATTGTATTAGATATTTGAAAGAAACGTGATATAAAATAGTAGTTCTAAAAACAATTAAATGAGTAACCCGGTGATCCGAACTGAACCAAATTGTTCATGAACGAGTTGTGTTGGGTTTCAATTTTTTTTCTTTTGAAAATCAAATCGAACCGAACTGATCAAATTTGATTGGGTTGGGTCCTAAATTTGACCAAAATCGATCCGAACGAACCCACTAACACTCCTATATAGGAGCACAAGTGTTATTAGGCTACTCAAAATTTGGGTATTTACATAATTATAATTAATAAATAATTAGATTATAAGTGAGTATTATAATTAATCATAATTAATTTTTGAATTATGCATATAATTTGATATAATTAATTATTATTTTTAAAATATAGATATATAACTAGTTATAAATAAATTAGTCATATAACCAATTATATAATAAATTGTATCTAAAATCAATTATGTAACTAATTATTGATGAATAAAAATAAGTTATTTAAAATATCTATAACTATAACTATTTTTAAAATAAAAATAAATTATTTTAAATATCCATAACTATAAAATTAGTTATACTTTTATCCTTATTTTTATATAACTAGTTATATAAAACTAGCTATAGTTATAATTAATTTTTAAGAATAGTTTTTCTTTTATTAATAGACTCTAATGATATTCAAAATATGTAGAGTTTATTATGAATCATTTTACATGTTGGAAATAATGATGATATAATATATAATTAATTAATTATAAATAAAGATAAGTAAAAGTTAGATGGCCGCGGCCGAGGACCGCCTTTGACGCAGTGCAGTAAAAGCTAGTTTGGCGATAACGATAACGCTGTTGTAGAATTCGGGAGACGCAAAACCACTCAACCGCGCTGAAGAACCGGAGATAACGAGTACGGCTGATCCACCGTCGTACTGTTTAAGCCTCTCTTCTGGATCTTCAGGTGAAGTGCATTGGGCTTCTGTGGCTCACCGTTTTCAAGGTTCGTGAATGGTGGAAGGTGCTGGTTTTGCAGAGGAAGCAGATTTGGGTCAAGGTTTTTTATCATTAAAAAAAAAATAACTACTGGCCGGAGGCTCCACCCTTGCATATACAAATAGACTTTAAAAAGAGGATCAATTCAAATTGATTGATCTCGAGAATTTCTGTTGTTGTTTTCTTGAGAGATTTCCAATGGTGTATGAATATGTTATCTTCTTTGAAGAAATATGATAATTTCCAATTGATCTTGTTGAACCCAAACATCAAATGCGTACAATTTTAATGTACCTTATCATTCTTGAATTTCCGACGCATATAAGGAGTTTGATAAAATGCTTGAGAAGGGACTGAATCTACAACTGTTGTGGTATGATTCAACAAAATCAAGTTATGCCTTCACTGTGGAGGAATGAAGAGAATCTATGAACTGGGTGGGGTGAAGAAGAGGGGGATAATGTTGTCATTTTGCTTTCTTCTCTTATTTGTTAAAAAATCATTTAATTTTAATCTCAATTATTGAAATATTTTAATAATAAATCTAATAAGCTATAATGATGTTGCACACCACTTCACCGTAGACTAAACCTTGTAAGAGAGTCAAGAGCTGAACAACTTTTATCAACAGCTTTCGATTCTAATAGTTATTTGTTTTGAGAAATGCTAGGGAGATCGATATCTTTTGGCGGAATAAAAAAACGATTCATTCAATAAGTGATATTTCTCAACTTCATTTATTATCGTAATTTTTTGCTTTTGGAAGAAATTTTACTTTCAATGTTGCCATTTCATTCTACTTTTTACGAGTATATCAAAGGGCATGTGCTTCCTGTTTTCTTCTAAGATAGTAACGCACAACATTTGTTGGCTACAAAACTTAAAGAACAGGCAGTCTTAAAAAATCCCTGAAGAACACTTTTTTTCCTGTAAGTGAAAAATGCTCACGAAAATTTTAAAGAAACATGGAAGACAACTCATTACTCTATCCGTTGATACTCCATTTGAATCAAGTGAAAATTTCCCCCTCTTCTTTAGTTGATGAAGTGAAAAGTTTCTCCTTCTTTTTAAGTTGATCATAAAATTCTGTCAATTAATTCTTCAATTAGTTTTGTCGACTGGATGGTCTAGAGATGGTACTTCTTGGTGTTCTCATCTTTGGCAAAAGAACTCAAATAATACAATTTTAATAAAAAAAAATTACCAATTTGGGACAGTTTACAAACTATTTACGAATCTGGGACTTTTTACAAACTATTTACGAATACGGGGCAGTGGGTCGCGACCAGAAGACATGTCGTTTCAATCCTTGGAGAACCAAATAGACATGTCGTTGTTTGATGTTGGAAATCATAAAGCAAGCTGGCATGTCAAGGGGGAAAATCAACGCGAGAATGACCATAGAATAGAGGTAGGCACAGTTGTACCTCGGCAAAGATTACATCTCGGCAATAATTGCACCTTGGTGTTGGCACAAAAACTGACCCGGGTAGGAACCTTGAAATCCCTTAGGAAAGTTGAATTCATCCCGGCTCTCAAGGATGCTTGACAACCGGGCTGAGGGGCATCTGATACGGATATATGTACTTGCATTGGGCCAAGTCTAGAAAAGCCCAGTAAGACTTAGTCAATATGCACTTTTACATGTTACCAATGGGGAGAACGTGATGATAACCGTCTAATGCATAGAAGCCTCAACGGGTATCAACTGATCGGAAATCCCGGACAGGATTATGGTAACGATCTTTTAGCTAACTCACGATTAAGTCTCAGGTCAGTGATTATAAATACCAACATGTCACGGTACAAGGTACACAATTCTGACTCTCATTATTTCCTTCACACAGTGCACACATCCACGTCCATAGTGGTGTTTTTTCCTTCAAGCACCTTGATCTTCTTCTCTGCGATATTTTGTCCATATAAATATTATCAGAAGGAGAGAGAGAGAGAGAGAATTAGATCCAGCAGCAAATCACCAGCTCACTTACTGGACATCTCTGTTTGTAATGAACAAAACAATGATCTTTATCATTTTTTAAATTTAATAGTTTTAATAAATAATCAATTTTAACCATTAAATTTTTAAAAAATAAATAATCTTGAAGTAACTTGACGCATACATAGATTTGAAATTTAATTTGCTTTTTTAAAATATAATTATAAACTATATTAAGATAAAGTAAAGTAGGATGCAATGAGAATGTTTGATGCAAATCCAGAAGGCCTATGATGTTGTAATAGAATAACAAAACCTCAAGTTCGTATGCACTTTCTTGTTTCTAGTTTCTTTAATAAGTTTATTTAATGATTGTAAAATAATTTTATATTATCATTTAATTATAAATTATTATAAATATAATTTTTAAAATAATTATCATAAAAATTAATATTTTATCATACATATATAATGAATTATAATTAAATAATATTATAATTTTTTGTTCATGTGAGTGTATAATTTTCTTCACTTCTTCAATGCCTACTCGATCTAATCTTGAGATGCATGTTCCGAATCTTGCTATCATAAATCATATTGACGAAACATTTCTGGACTCGTGTTCTATCTATGATTCTGATACTCAGGAAAAAAATTCTATGATTCTAATAAAATAAATAGACTCGTGTTCTAATCAAATATATATGACTCTAATAAAAAAAATAGACTCGTGTACACAATTTTTTGTTCTATTTTATCTGTATAACCATATTTTAGAATACATTTTTTTATCTCTAAAATAACTATTCTTTTCAAATAATCGACTCCCAGTTATATTTTGCAACATACACTATTATTTAATTTCTAGTATTTTTATTTTACTTTTCAGAATTTATAGAGAAGCATGCAGTTCCTCTTTTTCCTTTATAGTTAAGAATATAAAAAGAGAAAATTATTAGGATGAGATATAAAAATGAATATGCTAATTTCCAAATCATGCCAGCAAAATTTCACCAGCTAGGTCGATTTCTAAGTATGTAATATATGTATTGAAAAGGTTAAGTAGGGTAATATTCTCTAAAATTTTGTTTAGTGGCAGAAAGGATTTGTTTGTCATGGGCCATGGAGAATATTCTTAAAGTAGAAAAAGAAAAAATAAATATCAAAATACGGTGTATAAATTGAAAGAGAGATAAAAAGGTAAAAGAAAGAATACTTAATTAATTATATTTGTATATTTATTTTATTTTTAATTATATTATTTATTATATCTACTTTTCTATTTCTCATTTTCTACCATTTAGATTCACTCTAAAATGGGACAATATATTTTTTTTTAAAGGAAAAAAGAAACAGTAAAATTGATGGATATATTAATAAGTCACATAATTAAAAAATAGAAAAAGATGGAATGAAAACGAGATAAAAGAGGAAAAAAAGAAGAAGCAATGCTTAAATTGTTTTCTTAATGCATATACAATGACGTCATGGGTGATTAAAGTTTTGATGTTGTTTTGCTCCTAACTCCTAAGTTACATCTCAGATGGCAAGGCCTAAAGGCGCAAATGAATATTCTTATATAAAAAGTATATTCTTTATTATTTGAAAAAAATTATTATAAAAGTATAAAACTAACGTTGTGCCTGTATATCTGCATTTTTTATTTGTGTTATCATATTTTATTGTGTTAAAATTTATATATTAAAATAATATATCTTATTATTATATGTAAATTAATATGTATATTAATTTTTGTTTAATATGTTATATAATACATACATAATTTTACTTATTATGTTTCTTTGTTTGTTATGATAATAAAATAAATTAATATATTATGTTTGTAAATACATGATTATGTATACATCTATCAAACCATTTAATGGTATATACTTGAATATCACTATTTTTGATAAATGCATTTGTAAAATATTAAAATGGTAATATTATTATGTCACGTCTTGAATTTTTTTTTATTTTAATCTATAATTATCTTTCTCTTAGGATATATATACTTCAATTTTAAATATATATATATATATAAATATTTTAAAGTAAGATATGTGGTGAATAGAAAAATACAAGAATTTTGTTGAACCGAACCTCTAAGGTAGACCTTGTAATTAATACAAAAATTTCTATCTTCCATTTTAGCCATAAAGAAATCAATTTGATTACAATTTTGACCTCTATGATAAGTGATAAGATGAGACTCCTTTTTTAGAAAAAAGTGTTCGCTAACATCAAATCATAGGCTAGTGCAACGTTCAAGACATCTTCTCGAGTCTCATTGCTCGTCCTATAGCCAAAACCTCCATGAATTTTATCAAAACCTCCACTATTTTTACCAACATGACCATTTAGATCTCCTCCTAAGAAAATTTTCTCCTCTCGTGGTATCCCTCTCAAAACCTCCTCCAAGTCTTTCCAAAATTGATTGTTTTCATTTAACTACAGTTCAACTTGGGGTGCATACACATTAAGGATATTTAAAATTAAATCCCCCACTACAAACTTAATTATCATAATCCTGTCACTTTTCATTTTGACATCAACGACTTTATCTCTAAAACTTCTATCGATCATAATTCCAACCTCATTTCGACTCTTGTTTGTACCTGTATACCACAACTTGAAACCGATGCCCTCCACTTCCTTGACATTTTCTTCAACCCACTCAGTTTCTTGCAAGCAAGCAATATTGTTGTGCGATTTATGCGAATACGGCAAGTGCACCGATCGTTAACAAGTAATAAAAGTAGGTAAGTAGAGTTATCGTCTCCACAGGGATTGGGGTAATTTTTACAATAATATTAATTCTAAATGACTGGAATTAAAACAGAAAATAAGAGATAATTGTTGAATTGATTTGTTGTTTGAATAGAAATAGAAAATAAATGCAGTAAAAATATAAAAGAAGTTACCAATGGAAGAAACAATTGTGGTCAGGCACAATCCCCTTTGTTCC
>PYAF01003462.1:60587-74836 GCA_007407185.1 Glycine tomentella
AGACTCCAGTACTTGTTTTCTTCTTTCTTTGGCCTTTATTCTCCTCTTTTGTCCTGAAAATGCATGATTGGTATTGGAATGAGATAAAATAAAATATTATTAATAAACTAACTAAAACTAATCTAATTCCTAATTATTTAATCAAAATATAACCTAAAAACTATCCTAAACTAAGATGTGTTTGCAACACATCAAATATTCACTTTCCTTTTGGCAAAAACATATGTTAACTCCCTCAATTAACACGTTAATGTTCCTATGTTCCAGCTTCCCAATTGCATCATTAACCCCTGGGCTGTGTTTGCCCGTCACGCTCGCCCATCTGTGTGTTGGAACCCTTGCCTATTTATCACCAAATCCCGGTGAAGACCTGGTGCCTTGCCTTTCGGCATGGGCCCTAGCTCACTTATCATTACATCCTATGACCAATGTACCGCCTTGCCTTGTGGCAAGGATCCTAGCCCATTTTTCGCTACACCCGGGGCTCGATGTAACACGTTGCTATGAAGGGTACGTTCCAACAAAATATCATAAAGGTTCATCTCATAAAAATAACTATTTTTTACTGTTGATTCGCAATCCCTAACGCCAACCCTCCTTCTTTATCCTAGCTTGGGAGATGCCATGCATGCAAACACACATAGACAGAGTTTAATATCATTAAGACATGACAGAAAAAATAAATATGAAAAAAGGTGAAACAAATAACAATGTACCTGAAAGTAATACCTTAAGAAATTCCAACACTTGCAGTTCCAACACTTGGAGTCTCAATATTAGCAGTATTTAAAACCAACCCAAACAACTCTAAAAATTTTGATCGATTTTGATTGAATCTATAAATCTAAACTTGTGATCAAATCTATACATGAACGGTTTTGATCACTTCGATTTGGTTTTGACCTAAATACATAAATGACCCAACCAAAACTGTTCGAATATGTTTGGGTCAATTTGGATTTGTAGGTGACCCATACCCGTGATCACCGTGGTCATCAGATTTTGTTGCCTCAGTTATGTCCTTGCAGATAATGTTGTTTCCAAACAAGGGCTTTTGCATTGGCATCAGTTCTCACCATGTTGTTCTCGATGGAAAATCTTCAACCATGTTCATCGAGGCTTGGGCTCATGCATGCAAATCCGGTGAAGAAGAATCACCACCATCTTTGGTTCCAGAATATTTAGAGCCTTTATTTGGCAGGGGAACTCATCAAAGACACAAGTGGTCTTGAAAGTGTGTTCATAAATAACTGGACACTAATCGCATCTCAAATGGACCCTTCTGACACCAGCAGCAGGTGAAGCTTAAAGACTGTGCCACAACCAATCAAGGAAACCTCAGTTCGAGCCACGTTTGAGCTCACACGAGAAGATTTGGAGAAGATAAAGAAAAAGGTGTTATTCAAGTGGGAGTTAGTGGAGGAATTAGTGGATCCAATGAATATTTTAGCTTCTTCAAAGCCAACTAATAGAGTGATTTTAGTTAAATTTTTGTCTATCATTCTTAGCTTGTTTGACCTCTTTTGGACCTTTATTTTCCTATTCTAATTCAGTTTTTGTCTTAGACAAGTAAGTGGGCTTAATTGCTAATTGTAGCGCATTTTTGGATTTTACGCTCACTTAACGTATCTGACTTGTGCAGGGCCTATAGAGTGCTACCGATCTCTGAATGGACCGTTCTAAGAGTCCATGGAAAGATAACAAAAAGATATACAAGTTTTCTAGAAATAGCCCGAGGCCAATTCTGTCATTTTGAGCTTCGAAGTTAGCACCTCTGCACTTGTAATTTTGGGCTGCGAATTTGATTTTCATGGTTGTAAATAGTAAATAATTAGATTGTTGGGTTTGTTTATGGCCCATTCTATTTTCAGAAATTAGTCACTAATATATTAGTGACTTTAGTGAAACTTGCACAACACTTTACAATTCAATAAAAACAACTTTTATTTTTCTTTCTTTTAGTTTTTAGGATCAAACTCTTGTTCTTTATTTTCTCTCATTTGTTCTTCATTGTTCTTCATCTTCTTCATTTCCATTTTGCTATTCTTCTGCATTCACTTCATGGGGCTTTCCTTGGTGATCATCATGGAAGGCTAAATCATTAATCAATCCAAGGATCTAACTCAAGCAAGAGAAGAATTGGAGTTCCGGTTTGATATTTCACATTCTGTTTGAATGGTCACCTTCTTCTTCAATTTCTATTATGTTTTCATGATTATGACTGCATTTAGGATTGAAAGCGAGTTAGGATTATGGATTCATGTCCTAATTTCGAATGATAATCACAAGATTAATTGAATGATATTTCAGTTAGGGTTGTGGTTTCAATTAATTTTGGAGTAGAGTCGATTGAACTGCTTCTATTGAGATTGAATGAATGTTCATGATAGAATCAATTTATGGGAATGATGATGATTCGAATAGCTTGGGTTAGTGAATTGGATTGATGCTTTCTAATCTGTTTTACTTTACTCCTTGATAATCTTGTTAATTTTTGCATTGTTCTTTAATTTTAGTTTGTGTTCTTGCATGTTTTACTTTATGCATACCAATTGTTTGACAAAATCCACCCTTATTATTACCAATGATTTGAAGCTAGAACCATATTGATCGTGTCTCTGAGTCGACCTAGGTTAGCTCTGTGCTATAGAATTAGCTTAGTAAAATTGTTTTTGATGCGTCTCGACAAAGAAATATCACCAACTACTTTGTCTACTGTTGGCACTAGCTACCTTAGCTTATGTGTCTATCTACATTGCTAAAGCCATTCATGAAGCCCAAAATGTACAGAAATTCATTCATGGATTCACTGTTGATTGTAGGGCTCGGGTTAGAGCCTCCGATTCCTGAGAACTACTTTGGCAATTATGTGGCTTATCATATAGTGAATATGCAACCAGAGGACTTTACAAAAAATGATGGGTTATGGTCATTGTTACTAAGAGGATTTGGAGTAAAATAAACACGTTTGATAAGGGAGCTCTAAATGGACTAGATACATTTTTCTCTAGGTTTATGGCTTTGATAAGTGAGGGAGCTATAGGAATTGGAGTTGTCGGGTCGAACCGGTTTGGTGTTTATGGAATTGATTTTGGTTGGGGAAAGCCTGCGAAGGTGGAGATTGTTGGGAAAGGCACGTATGCATAGCGGAAAAATTATACAAATATGTAGTGGTAAATAAAACCTTTCCCGCTTGAGTGAACCTGTGGGAAGCGTAATATACGACAATCCAAAAATCTAAGGGTGCAAAAAAATAAAGAGACAAAAGCAAGAAGTACACTAGCAATTTTAATGTAGAAAACCCCCAATGTGAGGGACAAAAACCACGGGACCAAGTCCAAAAAAATATCCACTATGTAAAATATCAAAGAGTACAACAAAGAGTTTCTAAAATAGAACCTCACAAGTAAATGCCTACTCACTCTTAAAATAGTGGAAATCAATAATGCAACAATATTCAAATAGAGACCCACAATAGGGTAAAAATATCTTCTGCCAAAATATGAGAGAAATATAGTTCTGAGTATATCAGATGAAAGCGCATAATATTAGGCACAACTGGCTGAAACTTCATCCAAATCAGAGCAAAAATGTATCCAACCAATATCGCAAAGTGAGCAAAGCTTTTTCTTTTTCTCTCCAAAGACGCAGAAGAAAACATGAACCAAGGAGGCGACGCTGCATCTTATTCACGTAGCTTCTTTCTTTCCCTTATTTTTTTAATGAAAGTGGTTGGGCCCACTTGAGGAGGCCCACCAACATAGATAACATCCATAGATAGAGGTTTAAACATTGGATTGGTAGAGAACAAGGATGGGATAGGCGGTGTTGAAGTAGGTCTTGTTCTAAAACATGTGATGGATCTGTTTTGTACTATTTTTCATGCAGGATTAAGCTTTGACTAAGGGAGCTATATGCATGAGTAATCGACAATGTTTTATTGTTGTAAAGAAAATAAAGTGTGATTTTCCCCCTATGTTTTTCCACCCGTAAACTCTCCAGATTCAACCATTATTTTGTGTTGAAAAGCCAAGCACATGAGTAGAAGTTTCTTATCTTGCATTGAATTATTGTCCATTGGAAAATGTTTCACAAACATTCCATATTTTTTTTATCTGAATTCCCATATTATATAAAAAAAACTAAAAAAAAATATATAATCGATTGAACAGGAACTCCTCGTTATGTGAAGATAAGAGAAAATGATTTTAGACGCAGTCTTATTCTTTCATATACATAGACGTTGTTTCCAAAATTCGAATTCATGACCAACAAGTCATTAAAATATAATTTTATTATTGTATCAGGGCTTGTCCTCCTTATGTGTTAGCATATACTTAGAAAAAAATAAAAGTATGTACAATAGGATTTATAATATGATAAAAAAATATTGATAAAATATTTAAAATAAATGGTAATTTATATATGATAACTCATTTTTCATTACTGTTTTGGGTAGAGCAATCATAGTTTACATTTACGGTTTTCATTTTCGTTCTTAAAGTACAAAGCATTTTCCTTTCCTTAACTTAGCTATTTGCCAGATTCTAAAAAAAATAGAAGTATCTACGACCACATGTTTTGCTAGTTTTGGCAGCTTCATCGGAGATGCATGCTCACAAGTCCAGCATGCATGTTCAAGAATTAATGATTGTTGATTTGTTGTTCATCGTTATTTGTTGGGGGCAATTGATGAATTTAGAAAAAGCTAAGAGCTACTATTCTGACCATGAAAAATATTAGGATAGTACATGATGGCAAGTTCGTATGTGGTGTATATATTTTTGGAAAGAAAGGGAATGAAATATATGTTGGATTGGGCTTACTCCTTCAATGCTGGCCCAGGCCCATTAAGGGTTATAAACGCTAAACCTACTTCACCACTATAAATTCATTAGTTGAGGGTGGAGGCGATAGACTGATTGAGAGAATTAGAGAGTGCAGTGCAGCGTAGACAAAGTTTGAGAGGCTCAAGTGACATTCTTGAGTGCAAGTTTGAGCAAGCCTTGTGCTTTACATTTGAGAGATCTTTAGAGAGAGTTTGAGTGAAATACTTTAGGGAGTTTGATTATCACCATTGTTGGAGAGGTTGTGTGAACCACCACATTGGTGTATTTTGATTCTTTGTAACCCATTATTATTATAGTGGAAGTTTGATTCTGAACTAGTGTCCCGTGAGTTTTTATTTCTTTAAATTGAGGAAGGTTTTCTCACGTTAAACAGATTGGTTGTGTTTTTCTCTATCTCTCTCCTCGTCACGCATTTTTTGTTTCGCTTACACAATATATTTGAGGGTTCGGCCATAACCCAACAGTGGTATCAGAGCCTGGTTCGAGGGTTATGAAGGAGACGAGATGGAGATCAGTAGCATAACTCATGACAGGGATATGTGCAAGTTGACTACATATAACTTCACTTATTGGAGACCGATGATGGAAGATCATCTCTACTGCAAAGATTTGTAAGAACCTATCGCCCTTGATGAGAAGCTAACTGGTAAAATAGACAAGGGCTGGGAGATCCTAAGTCGTAAGGCGGTGGCCACAATCAAGAAATACATTGATAGAAGCCTCTTTGAGCACGTATCTGAGTTTATGAATGCGTACGAATTGTGGAACAAGCTGGAATCCATGATTCAGAAGAAGACTCTCAGGAACAAAGCACACCTGGTTCACTGACTTGTGAAGCTGGAATACAAGGACGACATGAGCATGATTGAGCACCTCAACACCTACAAAGGTATTCTAAATCAACTCTCCAAAGCTAATATGAAAATTGATGATGAGATGCAAGCTTTGTTGTTGTTGAGCTAGCTGCCAGAAAGTTGAGATACTCTGGTAGTGACATTGAGTAACTCGGCTCTAGAAGGAAAATTGACGATGGATGCCGTGACTGACAGCCTCCAAAATGAAGAAGCCAGGAGAAGAGAATGAGGTGTCTCCAGCACATATGAGGCAAATGTGGCTGAAAACAAAGGAAAATTTGACTTTCGGGGCAGAAGCAAGAGCTGGAGTCGAGGTGGACAAGATAAGTCCAGAGGCCAATCTAAACCGAAATATGATTTGAAGTGTTTCTACTGTGAGAAGGTAGGACACAAGAAGACTGACTGTTGGAATATGTAGAAAGATGAACAGAACAACAATGTGAATTCAAATCAGATTGTGCCGAAGAAGAAGAAAGACAAGAACACCACTGCGGTGGTTGCCAATGCTGAAGCCGAGATATTTCTACTCAGAGAAGATAATTTTTTGAATGTTGCTTATAATGGTTGCGCCTGGATTGTTGACTCAGGTGACTCCTTCCATGTTACCCCTCACAAAAGTTTTTTCTCATCATACAGAAGTGGCGACTTCGGAGTTGTGAAGATGGGAAATCAGGTGGCCAGCAAAATTGTTGGTGTCGGTGATGTAACTCTGACCACAGATGTCGGATGCCGACTTGCATTGAAAGATGTGAGACATGTGCCTAACATGCGTTTGAATCTAATCTCGGTTGGCAAGCTTGATGATGCCGGGTTAGTAAACTATTTTGGAGGATGTCGATGGAAACTGGCCAAGGAAAACTTGGTGATGGCTCGAGGTAAGAAGGAAGGCTCATTGTATGTGATGCAAGGAAAGTTAAATGGTGGAGAAGCCAACTCAGTCCGTGATGGACCTAGCTTGGAGTTGTGCACAAGCGTCTTGGTCACATGAGTGAGAAGGGGCTCCAGATTTTGAAGAAAAAGGAGCTATTGACTGGGTTGAAGGGTCAAGTGCTGGAGAGTTGCGCACACTGCCTAGCTGGAAAGCAACACCGGGTTTCGTTTGTGAGACCGAATCAACCCAGACGACGCAAGAACATTCTTGACGTTGTCCATACTGATGTTTGCTCCATGTCTGAGAGATCACTTGGTGGAGCTCAGTATTTTGTTTCCTTCATTGATGACCATTCCTGCAAAGTGTGAGCTTATTTGTTGAAGACTAAAGACCAAGTACTCCAATCTTTCAAAGAATTCCATGCTATGGTGGAGAGGGAGACTGGCAAAAAGTTGAAAGTTGTTCGATCAGATAATGGTGGTGGGTATTGTGGTCCCTTTGATACTTACTGTAGAAAAGTCGGGATCTGACTTGAGAAGACGCCCCCAAGACTCCGCAACTGAATGGACTTGCATAGAGGATGAATCAGACTATTGAAGAGAAGGTCCGAAGTATGTTGTCCAATGTCGGGTTGCCAAAAACATTCTAGGGAGAAACCGTCAAAATTGCTGTTGACCTGATCAACCTCTCACCATCACAGCCACTTGAAGGAGAAATTCCAGAGGAAGTCTGGAGGTCGGAAAGAAATCTATGATCACTTGAAGGTGTTTAGATGCCGAGCTTTTGTACATATCCCCAAGGATGAAAGGGCAAAGCTAGATGTAAAGACGAAAGAATGCATCTACCTCAGTTTGCCGAAAATTGAGTTCGGGTTCAGACTTTGGGATCTGATTAATAAGAAGATTGTGAGAATCTGAGATGTGATCTTTTATGAAGATGAGACAATTCATGACATCTCGAAGCCCAAAGTCCGGGTTACTGTCCGAAGTGAGGAACCCGCCCCACTGTTCAAACTGAAACAGGGGAAGAGCCCAATGAAGAAAATGATGAACAGAATGATCAGAAACAAGCTGATGAGGACCAAGACACTGAGGTTTGAGTTGATGAAGAGGACCAAGATGAGATTGATGAACCAGATTCTCAAGCTGCTTAAGAAGAACAACCGAGATACCCTACTAGAGAAAGGAGACCTTCTACAAGATGTCCACCTGATGAATACATCGTTGTTGCTGAAGATGGTGAGCCTTAGAGTTATGATGAGGCCATAACGAGCTTAGAAAAAGAAGAATGGGAGAAGGCAATGCAGAATGAGATTACATCTTTGCACGAAAATTAGACTTATGAGTTGACCGATTTGCCTAAAGGAAGACGAGTTCTGAAGAACAAGTGGGTGTACAAAATCAAACATGAAGAGAACGGTCAGAAGTTGAGATACAAAGCTCGGATTGGAGTGAAAGGCTGCAATCAGAAGAAGGAGGTTGATTTTGAGGAGATCTTCTCTCCTGTTGTGAAAATGACCTCGATCCGGACTGTGTTAGCCATGGTGGCTTCAATGGATCTAGAGGTAGAACAAATGGACGTGAAGACGACAATTCTTCATGGTGACTTGTAGGAAGACATATATAAGGAGCAACCTGAAGGGTTCCGAGCTCCTAGATGTGAAGGCATGGTATGCCAGTTGAAGAAGAGTCTCTATGGCTTGAAACAAGCACCTCGACAGTGGTACAAGAAATTTGAATCCTTCATGACTGATCACAAGTTTATGAAGACTGAAGCTGACCACTACGTTTTTGTGAAGAGGTATGAGAATGAAGACTTTCTGATTTTGTTGTTATACGTTGATGACATGCTGATTGTAGGGAAAAGCAAAGAAAAGATTGTCGCCTTGAAGAAGGCGTTGAATTCATCCTTTGCAATGAAGGACCTCGACCCTGCAAAGCAGATTCTTGGAATCAAGATAATCCAGGATAGATAGAAGAAGCTACTGTCGCTTGTGACCCGAGTGAGGACATTAAAGTGACCAAACACTATTGGATCTTGGATAGTGCACTGGATGAGAACATCCCAGTTTTGTCCTTAGAAGACTGCTCGTATATACCCTACAATCTTTAATTTAAATTTTTTCTTTCAATGAGATGTATAGGCTAGAAGAGCTCCTATGCTGGCTAGACCATATAATTGCAAGTGATATACCAAATTCTCATTTATCTTTGAAATAAAATAATCCAGTATTAATTCTTTCCTAAAAAGACAATTATGTCACATCCAATTCTAGAAAATTTATTGATTTAAATATAATTTTAATCTAGAGGAATACATTTATTCTTTCTACTCCAAATTTAATATTTGAACTTTTTAGTTATGTAGTTTGAATAGATGTGTTTTAGTCTCTCAATTCAAATGTTGTTAGAAATTTTACTTGCGCTTATATGACTACTTATTTTGATTTCAATGTCTTATTACATATCACATACTCTATCACACCTGTGTTTTTCTTAAGTATTTATTTAAAGGTGTTTGAATAGTGAACCTTTAGGCAGATGGACTAAAACATTTTATTTTTATTTTTTTCAAATTACAGGAACTTAATAATATTTTAAATTTAGAGAAAAAATTATCCTAAATTTAAAGAACTAAAAATATATTTAACACAAAATCTATCCAGACTATGGAGAAACTCCGCTAGACGATTAAGGCAATATTTTTAAGGTCGCTTGATCACAGTAAAAACTGATCACCCCCAGCCCTAAAGCAAGTGCTCAGGAAGCTAGAACTCAGTTGGAACAAATACTATTCAATGGCACATTTCATTAAGGCTACTCTACCGTCGTAGTTTAACATTAATTGGAGTGGAATCACGTACTAGGTAGCAGTTCGTACGTTGCAACATTATATAAAGCATATCAAATCAAATTTTGTTACAACACAAAACCTAATATCGAATTTGGTTTGCAATTATGGCTTCTTCCATGAATGGTCATAATGCAAGTGAGATCTTTCAAGGTCAAACTCTCTTATACTTCATAGACTCTATGTGTCTCAAAAGGGTGATTGAGCTTTGTATACCAAACATAATCCACAACCATGCCCAACACATTACTCTTCCTAAGTTTAGGGTGTTCGTAGGTTGGTTCGAGTCGGTTTTA
This sequence comes from Glycine tomentella, assembly GCA_007407185.1. NCBI lineage: Eukaryota > Viridiplantae > Streptophyta > Magnoliopsida > Fabales > Fabaceae > Glycine > Glycine tomentella. The sequence goes on from PYAF01003462.1 coordinate 70,309, forward strand.
GCCAAATTTAAGACTCAAATCAATCAAATTTGATCAGTTTTGTTTGGTTCGGTTTTTACGATTTTTTTGTAACCTAACCTAATCCAACTCATTCATGAACGATTTGGTTCAGTTCGGACCAACGGGTTACCCATTTAAATTTATTTATTTATTCTTAGAACTACTATTTTATATCATAATTCATCCAAATATTCAATACAATTAACACAATAGGGTAAATAGTCATTTTCATCTTTGATTGTATAGAGAGTTGACAAATTCATCTCTGAAAGATGAAAATTCAAATTTTAGTCCTCAAAAGTGAAAAACGTGCAACAAATCCATTTATTCGTTAACTTATGTCTGCTACCGTTAATGAAATAACCTACATGGCACAGAGAGACAAAAAAAAATAATTCTTAACATGACTACATAATATATTGGACCAAAATGTTAGTAAGTTTCCATTGGACCAAAATGTCAGTAAGTTTCAATTAGACTAATTTGTCAGATCCAAAATTTTGTTTCATTTAAGGGTAAATTTCAATTTATGATAAATAGTCATTTTCGTCCCTGAATGTGTAGAGCACTGACAAATTCGTTCTAAAAGATGGAAATTCAAATTTAAGTATATCCATTTACACACATTGCAAATTTGTTACAAGTATTTGATTGTCTTCTTAGCGATTGAGATCATTGGCACATTGTTAGAACATAATAGTATCATAGGATATTCATCCCTTTTTTTCTCTTTCTCTACATATCATTTTCTCAGGTTCTTTTTCACGCCGTAAAAGTTGTCGTCAATTTGGTGTTTTTACCAGAAACACACCTTTTACTCATTCCCGTATTACTAAACTCCCCAATACCATTCAAGCGTGTTAGAACAAAATCAAGCGTGTTGGTGTTGAATTCTAGGTTAGAACAAAATCAAGTGTGTGATCCAATGGAAGAATTAAATTATATTTTATAGGTTAGAACAAAAAAAAACTGAAGATGAAGATTAAATTATATTTTACCTTTAAAGGAAACAGAATTTAGGGTCTGACAAATTAGTCCAATGGAAACATTTTAGTTCAATCTATTTAGCAGTCATGTTAGCAATCATTTTTGTGAGATTTTCAAAGTTAATGGATAGATGAATTTATCGCACTTTTTTCACTTTTGGGGACTAAAATTTGAATCTTCATCTTTTGGGGATGAATTTGTTAGCGCTCTATACATTCAGCGACAAAAATGATTATTTATCCTAACACAATATTATCAAATGTCTGAAAGTAGTAAAATTGATTCATGTAATACCATCAATATAATATTCTAAAATAGAGTAATACAAATTAAAACAAAATATTCTCCAATGAGATTTACTATAATAGCCTGAATCACAACTATTTTCTACAAACTAATTTATTGCAATAAGCTTTGGTGCAACCAGATTTGCTGAAATAAATGAACAAAATATGATCCATTAATATTATAAACATTTGTAGTTCCAACACTTGGAGTTCCAATATTAGCAGTATTTAAAGCCAAACAAAACAACTCTATATATTTTGATCGATTCAATTTGGTTTTGATCGGATCTATAGATCTAAACCTGTGATCTAACCCATATATAATAACCAAGTTTTTTTTAAAATATATATATATATATATATATATTTTATCTGGCACTGATAGCGTGGCACTGTAGCTGAAGGCCAATTTTCACTGTTTTTGGCGCGATTAGCGCCAGAAACGGCGCCGTTAGCGCCATGACTTGATTTGTGGCGCGATTAGCGCCATTTGTGGCGCTGTTAACACCAGGAACGCCTTAGAAAACACATTTTCTCTGGATTTTGGTGCGGATAGGGCCGGAAGTGCTCCAGAAAGCATATTTTCTCTGGAATCTGGCGCGATTAGCGCCAGAACACGTCCGGGGCCAATATAAAGGGCCATTTCGCGTTTTGGGGAGAGGAAAAACCATTTCCCTTCTTCTTCCTCTGTATTCCGCCATTAATGAAGCAAAAAACTTCATATCTTCATCATACTTCATCTAAACACTTCCTACCCAACTAGAAAGTTGATTAGAACCCTTCTATGAGCTAGATTCCAGCTTCAGTCCTTAGAGAAAACCATAAAATGGAGAAATCCCGTTCCCTAGGGAACTTTGAAAAACTGAGTTTTGGAGGACATAGGAGGCGATTCAAGGACGCCAGAGCTTAGAGAAGCGATCCTCCAACCTTCCTCGACAGTTTAGAGGTAAGAAACTCAAGTTTTACTGGTTGATTTGTGAAATGGTTCTTGGGATGAATAGTAACCAAATTGTGTCAGGGCTGGAATTAGGCTTGGATTCTTTAGAAAAGTATGATCAGGAGGTTGTTCTGATGAACATTGAACCTTGAATCATGATTTTTGATGAAGTTTGGGTTTGACTCTGAGTTATGTATGAGTAGGAAGAATGTTGATGAAATGGAAGGTGTTATGATAGATATGAGCCTAAGTGCCTTTACAAAAGTTGTTCAGGAGGCTAAATAAACGGTGAAAGCGTGTTGAAATAACTGTTTTAGTCAAGTTGGTTATGGTCTGGTTAGAGCATTGAATTGAACTTATGCAGAGTCTAAGGGGACTCTAAGATCTTGGTTGGGCCAAGATAGATCCTGTTGAGGGTCTGTGAATCGCCTATAAGGCGGTTAACTTTGATAACCCTAAGATAGAGAACAGAGAGGTTTTAATGAAAGGAATAATGTTTCTTTTCGTTCTAACGGCTGAGGACCGTTATTGATTGATTGTTTGTATGCCTTATGTAGGGCATGATAGTGACATTGTTGGTGGTTGTGACCACGAAGCCGGGGGAGTCGGTATAGTGCTGAAAGCAGGTAAGCTCTTTGTTCTTGGGAGTGTTTTCCCTTGCTTGTGTTCCACCATACCCCGAGGGGGTGATGGTTATTGTATGTCATGTGTATTGAAATTGTGTGTTACTGTTTTATTGAGAACATGTATATGATATACAATGTAATGATGTGTTGTTGATTGATGAGTTTTCTCTGGCCGGTAGAATAGAGTGCTATGGATTTTCGTTGGAAATGTACCTGTCACAGATGATCTTCCCTCAGAATTGCCATAGGTATCCAATGAGATCTTAAGGGAATGTACCTGTTTAGATGATCTTCCTTAGGCATTGGATTAAGCCCTAAGGGAACGTACTTGTTCAGATGATCTTCCTTAGGCATTGGATGAAGTCTTGGAGGATTATACCACTGGGTGGATGATCTCTCTCAGACCATGTGATATGTGTGTATCTATTATATTGTTACACCTGTGTTATGATATACATGTGATATGTTTTATGGGAGCCGTGATGGCTGGATTGTATGTGATGCCAATTTTGATACTATTTGTCATGGAAGTGAACCAGGGGGAGGAAAGACCTCCAAGGACCCTGAGTTTACTGAGATTGTTATCTCACCCCTGTTGAGGATTATGTTTTGCAGGTGATCCTCAAGGAGCGGCTGATAGATCCCAGGGCAAGAGGCCCAAGCAGGGATAGATTCTAGGAGAATCTTAGGCATAGATTGAAGAGCATGTTGGCTCTATTTTTGTTTTATGCCTATGTTTTGTTTGATTGAGGGATATGTACATTTTTTAGACATATACTTTGTATATATGAAAATTCACCATATATGATGTACAGTTGATGTTGTTAATGACGTTTGATGACATCATTTTGTTTACTGCTTCCATTTTAATTATATATGATAATTGCTGAGCTTAATAACCATAAGATAATGTTAATGAACCGGATGCATACGGGTTGTTACACCGTACATGAACTATTTTGATCAGTTCGTTCAGTTTTGACCCGAATATATAAATGACCCAACCAAAAAGTTCGGATCGGTTTGGGTTAATTCGGATTCGTGAGTGACCCGTACCCGTGAACACCCCTACCTGAGTTGGTGTCAATTCTACAAGTTCCACAACTAAAATTTGTCAGGTGCATAGCCTCATGCATTACCTTGCACACAACGAATTCTTTGAAAGAGTAAGAATCCATCACAACATAGAAGAAAAAGAAGCATGTGCTCTCACTGTTGCATCAAATTTACTTCTCAAAAGCAATAAGCTTAGTTTAGCTCTAATGGTTGAGTTTGTTCTCGACCTAAATCTGTCAAATTCATACCATCAATTAGAAAAGTGGGTTTATGAGAAAGATCTCACATTATTTGATATCTCCTTAGGATCACATTTGGGAGACTTTCTTAATAAAAACCTTGCACATAACAAGTCATTCAATGATGCAATGGCTAGGGATTCACAGATCATTAACTTGGTGTTGAGAGATTGCAATTGGGTCTTTGAAGGATATAATAACCATGGTTTCTAAAATTAAATTTTTTGGTCTGCTGGGAGAGCCACGCCAGTAGCGTGGGAGCCAGACCAGTAGCGTGGGAAGTGTTCCAGAAAGTTTTTTTCTCTCTGGAATCCCACGCTGGTAGCGTGGCAGGCCACGCTGATAGCGTGGGAGGCACGTCAGAGGCCTATATAAGGGCCAAAATACGAAAATCTT
>PYAF01003462.1:85838-136601 GCA_007407185.1 Glycine tomentella
ACTCATTTATTTCTTTCTTGTATAATTTGAAATAAAAAATAAATTTTATTTTACCTATAAAACTAATAAATAATTTTATAAAATATATTATTTATTAAATTTATCTTTTAGAACTTAGATATTTAAATAGTTAAAGTACAAAAAAAAAATCAGTCTTCTTTTGATGGATTGTTGAATCCGTCTTTCAGTGTTTGATTTAGAGGACAAAAATAAAGATAATAGAAATATAAGATAATTTTTTTAATTAAAATATAATATAAAAAGTGTGAGTACCGTTAAAAAAATATATAAAATTTCTCTATAATCTTAATTTGATATTTCCTTTGGTAGGGAGAATTTGTTTTTATTTTTAAAAATCATGAATTTTGGAAATCATATTTTGTAAAATGAATAAAATTTATTCAATTAATTATTGAAAATATTTAAATAATTTTTTTAAAAATCAGAGAGTTACAGATATTTTTATTGATTATTTTAATTATTTATCATATTATATAATTTAATAAAAAATACGTAATATTTTTATCATAGTAAAGAGTTAGGAAAGTAAGATTCTCACATCCTAAATTAGTTTTTGAAAAATTGATTAAAAATATTTAATAAAAGCTTCCTTTTCAATTTTTTTTTTAAAAATGCATACCAAATATTCCCAACCTATTTTAGTAAAATAAAATAAAAATTCAAACCTATAATTTTTGTAAAACGAAAAACATGTGTCGTACCAAACGCATAGTAAAGGACCAATATTTGCACGTAGTTTATTTCTCTACGACTGAAGTGTTCCTCATTTGAAGTTGTCTCTCGACACAGTGGAACGACCAAGGCTTCTCTTCACCCTTTCCTAGCTGCCTTACCCCACCACAGTTCTTGGGAGGACCTCCGGTAAGAACCTGCTGTTATTTGCTTTATTATTATTATTATTAGTGTTGGTTTGTTGGGTTTTATTGTAATTGGGTTTCTCTATTCCTTTAAGGTATTTGATAAAATGTCTATTCTAATTACCAGTAGCTTCTCCTTCATCGGTTTCGAAAATGCTGATTGGGTTTTGAGGATCTATTGGTCCGTCTCTTATCTTTGAAATGTGGGTGTTAGTGTTATGGTAGTGTCTAGTACTCTTCTTTTTTCAAGGTATTTATTTGGGGGATTTATTTGTAGTTTGCACAAGGTCTTAGGTTGTAACCTTGTTGCCGCAATTGTACACACACACACACACACCCACCCAAAAAAAAGAAAAAGGTTGGTCATGTTGTATGATTCCGCAATACTTCGATGTACTTAACTGAATGCCGTTTTTCAATTTCCAGGCAGCTATTGTTACTTTTTCATTTTGTATTACACTGTTGACTTTCTTTATGTTGACAGAACTGAAAAGAGATGAGATTACCAAATGTTTCTGAGGACTTGTCATCAGAGATGGAGGTTGATGCCTTTAGACGCCTTTTTCCACTTCGATATTTTGAGCGCCATCTTGCTGAATCTATAAGGCCTGATGGTAGACCACTTGGAAAAGCTAGAGAAACAAGTATTTTTCTTGGTTAGTTACCTTTTTTTCTTCTTCTAATTTTCAATCTGCAAAATCTTTGGCATGTAGTGTGTTATTCACACTTGGAACAAAACTTAGGTGGTTAATTCATTCGATCAGGTGCTGTTGCGTCTGCTAATGGGTCGGCTCTAGTGAAGATTGGATCAACTGTTAGTCACTATTCCTGTGTCTTTTTTGTTAAATGTCATTGTGAAGTTAGGTTCTTGAATTTCTTTTTTTTATAAGATGGATTTGACGATTTCCTAATTGATCTCTGCTCAGACTATGTTGACTGCTATTAAAATGGAAGTTATGACTCCGTCCTTGGAGTCACCGGATGAGGGCTGTCTAGGTTAGCTTTTACTTGCTGGGCTACTTATGTGTTAGTTATTAAATCTTCTGCTCACATATGCCATGAAATTAACTTGTTAATATCTATTATTTCAGCTATTGATTTCCACATGCCTCCAATTTGTTCTCCAATCGTTAGGCCTGGCAGGCCAGCTGAAGCATCACCGGTGGTGTCAAAGCAGTTGTCTGACACCATTTCAAGGCATGTTTTAATCTTTGTTGTCACTCTATTAAGTTCAATTATTTCGGATGACCCAAGAAACTAATTCTGTCAAATTCACTCCACCTATTTACCACTAAATAAAAATAAAAGGAAGCACAAGAAAAAGAAGAAAACAAAAGGGAATGTTTAACATCTGGTTCAAACATATGAAGAAAAAAATTGTTCATATCTGTTTGTAATTTATTTCTTTGAGTTATATACCAAAGCCACTTCACCCTCCTTTCCCTTGAGTATGCTTTATACTCAACGCAGATGTTCCCTTTTTGAACGAGGATGTGCAGAAGTAATCGTGCCATCCCCTGAATCATGAATGTGTAGGAACGTTTGGCTGAAAGTATGCTGTTTAAAGTGGTTAGCAGATTAGATAAAATTTCCTCCTCAATTTAATCCTTTCAATGGTTTGCCCCTCCTGCTGTCTTTATGGACTTGTATTTGTATTATTTATGTCAACATTCATGGTGATCAATAATCTGGATTGCTCGTTTGATCTGTCAAATTGGACTCTAGTTGAAATTAATTATCCTTTGTTTTTCAACCTATACTTTTTTCTGCAGTTCCAAACTGATTGATTTGAAAGAATTGTCCTTGGTCAGTGGAAAAGCTGCATGGATGACTTACCTGGTAAGCTTTTTATATGGACTACAGTTACCAAATTTCACAAATCAATCATAGAAAAAATGGATAGCACACCACATTGGTGTGAGGTAACCTGACTTTGTTTCCTCTGATTGTGATGTTATCATTTTATTGAATGACAAAATGTTGCCTTTATCATGCAGGATATCTACTGTTTGGATGCCGATGGTGCTCTTTTTGATGCTGCATTACTTTCTGCCGTTGCTGCCTTATCTCATTGTAAGTAGTGCATGTTCAGCATAATTCAGTCATATTATGAATATGTTAGACCCCTTATTCAAAATAGCAAGTCCCACATTTGAAAACTGTACACCAGGAAATTTAGGAACAAAGAGAAGAAAATAAAGCAGCTGATGATATATCAGCCAAGGGGATTAGATATAATAGTGTTGTTGCAATTATTATGTTTATCTTTTAGTTGTTATTCTGTTCTGTTACTTTGTCAGTTTATTCTTCGGGAGGTTATTATCTCTTGTGATGTTGCACTGGCTAAGGAGGCTACTTTTGGAAGCTCTCGGTCATCTTTATGAAAACTACTGGATTTTTTAGTAGAAACAAAGGACACTTTGTCCGCAGATTGATGTATATGGGTTTGCCGGGTATTACTCTAAACCTTGTATTCATCTTTCTATACTGTAAGAGACAATAGTGGGTGGTGACTGGTAGATGATGAAAAGGTAGTTTGTTCTGTTGAGATGAAAAGGCTGCAAACCATGTGGAGATGATGTTGTCTCTGGCGAAGATGAGGGGGCTTATAAATCATTTGGACCCATCAATATTATGCAGAGGACACTTCCTGTGTCATTACTGTAAATCTTGTGTATTCATATAAAGTAAAGTTATTCCTTCTAGATAAGGTCCCTAACAGAATCATTCAAAAGATAATTTTTCTTGTGCTTAAAGAGAAGTTGTGTGTTGCTGTTGATGTTCTCAATGTGATGCCTTTAAACACTGTTGTGTTTTCTGCGTTGACAGTGCAAATTCCTGTTGTTGCCATGAATGATGATGGCAAAATAGTACTCGTGTCTGACAAAGATGGACAAAAGCCAGAACAGGAGCCAGTCCATAAAGAGAAGAGGAAGCTTACATTAAGATGCATTCCATTCTCATTAACTTGCATACTTCACAAGAATTACATATTGGCTGATCCTACTGCAGATGAAGAATCCATTATGGAAACCCATGTAACAGTAGTTTTGGACACATCCGGTCAACTAATATCTCTTTACAAGCCTGGTGGGCCAGTTCTGGCCTACACTTCTGCCATCCAGGTTAGTTTGCACATATGACAGTTATAGATTAACATTAATGCATCAGTGAGCAATTTTTGAAAACTACTGTAAATACTTTTAAAATTTTAACTCAATCCTCCAAATTTAAACGAATATAAGATATCTGAGGTCCTATGAGACCTTCATATGCCCCAACTGATATTCGAAGCCGGACCATATCAAGGCTTGCTTCTGTCTGATCGGGGTTCAAATTTATTTATTAAAATCATCTTTCAGTGTTTAACATTTGACAGTGGAAATTCAATTAGTGTACATTAAAATCCCCAAAACAGTAAAGTTTAGTATTGTACCTGTTATTCCTCTTAAAAAAAAAGTATTGTACCTGTTATGAATCATTTACTGAAGGGCGTGAAAGAATAGTTCCTATATAATATGATCTGTGAAATTATATAGTTATAAGGATACTTTTGGTTTCAGGATTGTGCTGCGTTAACCCGGCAAAGAGTAAAGGAACTAAAGAGCTTCTTAGACAAAGCAAATTCTGCTATGGAGGTTGATTAGAATTATACAGTCATCTTTATTGTCCTGAATGGTTATTTAAATTTGTAAATTGTGGGTTACAGGTACTGCGCCATTGCATTATGAAAAAAAATCTTTCACGAATTTTATGCCATCTTTTGGACAATATGTTTTCATTCCGGCATTTGCTTTCACATGTGGTTGATGGTTTTGGGATATAAAATTTAGAGGAATGCTAGTGTCACTCTCAAACACACTCTTTCTTATTGGTCCACATCACCTAATTTTTAAAAACCATCACTTGTCTACCGTTTTTCCAGGTTTAATAACTATAATTTTTATTTTATTTTAAGATTCAAACCCTCGTCCTCACTGCACTACGCACATCATCCAAAGTCATCGAGACTAACCTGAAGTGAACAATCAAGTTTGTTCGTTAAAAAATGACTTCTTTCAAAATTAAATACTATTCACTTTAATTTGATATGAAAAATAATGCTATTGATGTTAATTAAACATAAAATTTGTTAAGAAAAGTTAAATTACTGTTCAACTAGAATTTCCCTGCATCTAGGCACTATCTATATGCTTTCATTTTGCTCCATACATATCCAATTTCAAGCTTCTCTGTTATAAGTTATTAACTTACTATATAATCAAATAAAGCTTCCCCTTTTTTAAATTGTTTTAGGTTGATTTATCTCCTTTTAAAAAAAAGGTTTATTTATCTATTTTTGCTTTTTTTTTTATTCTTTTACCTTGGATTTTTTACCTTTGTTACCTCTTTCATTATTGATGTAACGACCCGTCTAGTCGTTACGGCATCACAAACTCTAGTCGTATAAATTTTAAATTTTAATTAAAATTTCATTAATTTGATTATGAAAATGATAGTAAGCTTTTTTTTTGCAATAATACTATTATTATTCACACGATACAATTACATAATTGAATACGCATGTATGTTTATATTGAACTAGTACATATCATTTACATATCAACACTTAATTTGATTTATATATATTTACACCTGGAATCTTACATGACCAACAAAAAGAATTGAAGAACTAACTAAGAAAGAGTTGATTAATAAAACACAACTCTCTCCCAAAAAGAATTTCAACGTCATCACGTCGGCTTGGCGGCTCCAACTGTAACACTCCGTGTGCACCCGGTGTATTAACATTATTATTTATCAGAATAGCGCTTAATCGCTTTAATTAAAAACTTTTGCGGAAGCATAAATCGAAAACCATATTTCTTGATTACATTATGTATGGAACATAAAAACATATCATCACAAGACAACACAAGCCCCTGCTGATCCAGAATCACAAAACCATAGGCAGATAAACAAAACCAATATCTCAACAGATATAACAGGAGGAAACATCATTACATAACATAAACTGGTCATGTACATAAACATATATCATTATCTAAACCAGATCGTGGTCATGCAAAATAATAAGCCTTCCTCACACGAGGGTATACATAGCATATACAAAGCATAACATGTGTGCACACACACACATCTTCCCTCTACAGGGGTATCAAAACAAGCATCAAGCCAAAAGTGAGCCTCCCAGCTCTCTCTCTGCTGCCACACGGCCAAGCACAAAGTCTCTACTGGGGCCTCCCGCCTTGAGACCGCTCCTCTCTGCCAGAAGAGTCACCTGAAATAACATAAGCCCCACACGGGGTGAGATAAACATCTCAGTAAGCTCAGGGTCCTTGGAGGCATCTCCTCCACCCTGGCTCACTCTCCATGACACACGTCATCAAGGCATCACAAACATACTGGCCACTCGGCCCGGCCTCCTGGCCCTCATAACAATACAAGCAAGTCATCTTGCTCTATGTACGGCGTATCATCATCAACGCCTAACCTCAGTGTGAGACCGGAACTCACACCCGTGCCATCCCATCAGGAGCTACCCCTTACGCATGGATACACGTATATGGTACCTCCAAGAATAGAAGGAATCACCATCTGAACTATTCCCTTGGTCTAGGGGATCTTCATCACCCCGAGATCATCATCACCCATGAGCCAACCATACTAGGAGGAATAACCGTCTCCTAGGGAGGTTCATATCTATCTAACTGGCCAGAAGATCTATCAACAGGCATCATACATTTCTCAAGCATAAATGCAAGCATACATATCATTATGAGGATGCAACAATCATCAATGAATGCATCATGAATGCAACCATCACTCTCTCGGAGTGTGGTGGAACACAGCAAGTGGGAAACATCCCCAAGAGACCAAGAACTTACCTGGCAAAGCCGAGCTCTGCGGTTCTTTCCCTGCTCTGTGGCACCCGCCACCGACACCCTCGGTGTCACGCCCTAATAAGGCATACAATCACATATCAAACACTATTCTATCCGTACAAAGCATATATCTCTAGCAAAACATATGAAAAAGCATAAATTGCTGCATAAAATTCTGCAGATTTTACACCTACTTTGAAAAATCACAACTCCTTGTGGAAAGCTCCTAAAATCACGAAAATTTAGAAACATCAAGATACATCTCTTATCTTTTAAACAAAACTGGTTTCATCAAAAACCATGAACCACAGCCTCTGCAGCAAACCAAAAACCAGAACTGTCACGCACTAAAAATAGTGCTGACAGCAGCAGACCACTCAACCAGCCATCTTTCGAGGACAACCCACACTAGGTCACTCGTCCAATTGAGCTGATATTTTACAGGCATGAATTTCACATACCCATCTTTCTATAGCCACTGAAAATACTCAATTTGGATCATCCTAGACAAAGTTATGATTTCTGCAAAATGGCCCTCTGCAGCAGAAAAATCTGCTAAAAACAGAGTATAACAGCCTGTTATAACTCTGCACCACAATTTCTATGAGTCTCCAAAAATAGCACGAAAATTCCAGAGCAAACCCAACTCTCTTAGCTTTCAAATGGAACTGGTTTCATACCATTTGGACACCGATAGCTCCTGCTATGGACAAAAAACCAGAACTGCCCAAATAGGTGTTCTTGGCTGTCATGAACAAGCATGCATGATTTATGCATAGAACATCATATCAGCTTAAAATCAACTTCTACCCACTCCAAATCATACTTCAAAACTGCCTCACCCTCTAAAACTCAGCATATATCAATCTCACTCCAAACCCTAACCCTAACCTCAAGAATCAAGGAGAAATAGGAGGAGATTTCAAACCTTAGAGTTCAATACACCACAGTGGAGTGTAGACCAGCACTCTACGGCTTCCAATCACGACTCCGCAGTGCCGAAGACAATGGGCAGATTCAAAACCCACTCTTTTCTTTAAAGCACCAACACCCAAGGCTCAAAAACAACAAAGAACAAAGAAGAGGGCTTTCTTTCTTGCTTGCTTTAGGATTTCGGCCACTAATCAAGTGAAAATGGCAAGAAGAGAGCTTGGGAGTGGAGAGAAAATCAGAGGAGAAGAAAAGAGAAGAAGCCACAAGCAGAAAACGTAATCTGTTGGCTTTTAACAAGAAATAGGGGTGCGTCCAGCAATTACTAACTGCACCCGTACCCCCAACAAAGACTAAACTGCCCTTTCGTAACTCTGTTTAATTACGTAAATATCACCCAAATTACCTTAATCAAATTTAGTGATATTACAATTCACCCCACCTTTTTAAGAATTTTGTCCGCAAAATTCAGAATCATACCTGACAAGCAACTCGGGGTACAGCTGCAACAGCTCCTGCTCCCGCTCCCAAGTCGCCTCCTCAGGTGTCCTCCCTTCCCACTGTACCTTGACTATGGGAATGGTCTTACTCCGGATTCGTTTCTCCATTCTATCCAGAATCTGCATGGGTCGTGTAGGACTAGTCAGATTCTCTCTAATCTGAACAGTGTCAGGCTCTACCACATGTGAAGGATCTGATACATATTTCCTCAACTGGGACACGTGGAAAACATCATGTAGCCCTGACAACTGGGGAGGTAAAGCTAACCTATAAGCCACTGGTCCCACTCTCTGAAGAATCTGATAAGGACCAATGAACCTAGGACTTAGCTTCCTCACACCCAAAGCCCGTCCTACACCTGTGACCGGAGACAGCCTCAGAAACACATGATCACCCTCATCAAACTGCAGGGGTCTGTGTTTATGATCATAATAGCTCTTTTGTCGGCTCTGAGCTCTCATCAACTTATCTCTGATCATCAGGATCTGTTCAGAAGCCTCCCGAACCATCTCAGGTCTAAGAAGCTGCCTCTCTCCTACCTCTGTCCAACAAACTGGAGTCCTGCACCGCCGGCCATACAAAGCCTCATAGGGTGCCATGCCCAAACTAGCATGAAAACTATTATTATAAAAGAACTCCACCAGAGGTAAATATCTATCCCAGCTAGTACCTTGCTCCAAGGCACATGCTCTCAACATATCCTCCAAAGTCTGGATGGTCCTCTCTGTCTGACCATCTGTCTGAGGATGGTAGGCTGTACTAAGCCTCAGCTGGGTCCCAAAGGCCTCCTGAAGAGCACCCCAGAACCTAGAGGTGAACTTCGAGTCTCTGTCACTAACAATGCTCTCAGGCACACCATGCAGCCTCACAATCTCCCTAACATACAGCTGGGCCAGCTTCTCTGCAGTGTAGTCAGTCCTCACAGGTAAGAAATGAGCAGACTTGGTCAGCCTATCCACAATCACCCAGATAGAATCACATCTACCCTGAGTCCTCGGTAGTCCCACTACAAAATCCATGGAAATGATGTCCCATTTCCACTCAGGAATCTGTAAAGGCTGTAGCAGACCAGACGGTCTCTGATGCTCAATCTTTACCTTCTGACACACCAAACATTTAGCCACATACTCGGCTATGTCTCTCTTCATCCCTGGCCACCAGAAACTTCTCTTCAAGTCCTGATACATCTTAGTGGCACCTGGATGAATACTGAACTGGCCCTTGTGAGCCTCGGATAGGACAACGTCCACCAACTCGCCCTTAGGCACCACAATGCGATCTTGGTACAACACCAAGTCATGGTCCTCCCAGGAAATATCCTGCTGGCCAATCATGGCCCTCACAACCTCATCCTGCTTCTGTGCTTCTCTGATCCTCATGATCAGATCATTATCAATCTTGGTCTTTCTCAACTCAAGACCACGAGCACCCTCTGTTATAGTCAGGTGCATATCTCTGAACTGCTCAATCAACTCAGAGTCAGAAATCATCATGCAGGCGGCACTCACATGCTTCCTACTCAAGGCATCAGCAACAACATTCGCCTTGCCGGGATGGTATCTCAACTCAAAATCATAATCTTTGAGGAACTCCATCCACCGCCTTTGTCTCATATTCAGCTCTTTCTGATCGAAGAGATATTTGAGACTCTTGTGGTCACTGAATACCACTAGCTTAGCACCATACAGGTAGTGTCTCCAAATCTTTAGAGCAAACACCATAGCTGCAAGCTCTAAATCATGTGTAGGATAAGACTCCTCATGAGGCTTCAGTTGCCTGGAAGCATAGTCAACAACCTTCTTATCCTGCATCAGCACACATCCAAGCCCCCGCTTGGAAGCATCACAATACACCTCAAAGATTCCCTCAAGGTCAGGAAGAGTCAACACTAGAGCTGTAGTCAACCGTTCCTTCAACTCCTGGAAACACTGCTCGCACTCATGGGTTCAAACGAACGGAACCCCCTTCCGAGTGAGTCGAGTCAAAGGTATCACCAATTGTGAAAACCCCTGAATGAACCTCCGGTAATAGTCTGCCAATCCAAGAAAACTTCGAATCTCAGATACGTCCTTGGGTCTCTCCCAAGACGTCACTGCCTCTATCTTGCTGGGATCCACTGACACCCCAGCTGCAGAAATCACATGGCCCAGGAATTTCACCTCTGTAAGCCAAAACTCGCACTTTGCCAACTTGGCATATAACTGATCATTCCTCATTGTCTGAAGAACAATCCTGAGATGCTTGGCATGCTCGGTCTCCGTCCGGGAGTAGATCAGTATATCATCAATAAACACCACCACAAACTGATCCAAGAAAGGCCTGAATACCCTGTTCATATAGTCCATGAACACTGCTGGAGCATTCGTCAAACCAAAAGGGATGACCTGGTACTCAAAGTGACCATACCTAGACCGGAAGGCTGTCTTCGGTATGTCTGCAGGCTTGATCCGAATCTGATGATATCCGGATCTCAGGTCTATCTTAGAGAACACTCTGGCTCCCCTCAACTGATCTAACAGATCATCAATACGAGGCAAAGGATACTTATTCTTGATAGTAACCTTATTCAGCTGCCTGTAATCCACACATAACCTCATACTGCCATCCTTCTTCTTCACGAAGATCACCAGTGCTCCCCAAGGCGAAACACTCGGTCTGATAAACTGCTTGGATAGCAGGTCCTCCAACTGCACCTTCAGCTCCCTCAACTCTAGAGGAGCCATACGGTAAGGTGCCACAGATATCGGTCCTACACCAGGGACCAGATCAATGGAGAACTCAATCTCTCTCTCAGGTGGTAGCTGAGTAATCTCCTCAGGAAACACATCCAAAAACTCACTAACCACCGGGATCTGTGACAGATCAACACTTGGCTTATCTTCTGCCACACATAAGAAGATATAGCCCTGAGCTCCTTCCATAATTGCCTTACGAGCTTGCAAGACTGATAGGAAAGAGGTGGAACTCGAACCAGCTCCATCAGAAGGCACAACAACCCTCTTCAGACAACAATCCAACATCACGCCATACTTGGCCAACCAATCCATACCCAGAATGATCTCGAGGGTAGGCATAGCTAGGCAGTACAAATCAATCATGTACTCTCTGCCATCAAACTGAAACCGCACATCTTTGCAGCACGTGCTCACCCGACACCTCTCACTAGATGCGGTGATAACCTCCATCGGAGGAGAAAAACTAAACATAGGCAAATTCAGCCTATCAGCAATCACATCCTGTATGAAAGAATGCGTAGCTCCAGAGTCAAACAAGACTCTCACATCACAAGCATCGATCAGAACAGTACCTCTGATCAAGTCTGGAGCTCTGGCCGCTTCTCTGGCATCCACTGTGTACACTCGACCTGCCGTGGGTGCTGTCATCTCAACTGGTGCAGCCTGTGCACGGCCTCCTGCCTGCGTGCAATCACGAGAAATATGGCCTGCCTTGCCGCATCTAAAGCATATAATCTGTCCTGAGGGGCACAATCCCCAGTGCTCCCTCCCACAAGCTGGACACTTCGGAGGTGGTCTCCTCTGAGCTGAGCCACTCTGTCTAGAGCCTCTCTTAAATCTATCAGAAGAGGTAGAGACTCTCAAATCTTTGCCCTTACCCTTACCGGGTGGGCAAAAACTGCTGAGCCTTCTCCCCTCCTGTCTGACCGAGGGAGAAGACTGGCTGCCTCGGTGTCTGCGAAGCATGTCCTCAACTTGGCGGCACTGCCTCACCAAGCTATCCATGTCACGGGATCCACTACCCGCAACCCGCTCCTCTATGCTCTCTCTAAGCCCCCTCTGGAACTTAGCAGCAAGGATATCAGCATCAGGTAAAGATCTCCTGAAATGAGCATATTTGGCCAGTTCATTAAACTTGGCCAAATACTCATCCACAGTCAAGTTCCCCTGAACAAGACCGTTAAACTCTGCCTGCTTCTGCTCTCTAGCATCCCTGGGAAAATATCTATCCAGGAAGCAAGCCTCAAACATCTGCCAGGTGATCACATCTCCCCGGCCTCTCAGCAACTGAGATGTGGTAGTCCACCACTCATGGGCATCGCCCTAAAGCATATAGGTCGCATACAGCAACCTCTGGTGATCAGGACACTCCATCACCGTAAATATCTTCTCCAAAGCCTGCAACCATCTAGCTGCAGCAACAGGATCATATCCACCAAGGAACACTGGAGGGTCATGCTTACGGAATGTGATAAGCATCTTCCCTCGGGCTGTAGGAGGTGTGGAGGATACTCTGTCATCTCTCCTCAATGTCCTCACCTCCCCAAGCATCTCCTGATTAGCCTTCATCAAGGCTTCGTTCATCTCTCTATTAGCAGCCATCTCATGCTGCATAGCCTCCTGCATCTGCCTATTTGCAGCCAACTCATGCTGCATGGCTGCCAACGCAGCCGCCACTGGATCAGGCTGGGCATTTGTCGCCCCACTGTTGTTCCGGGATCTCGTCATGACACTACACATGTACACCAAACAGTGAGTTGATCAGGCCCACAACTAGTGTCCACACATGCAATAGTCATGTCAAACTCAAACAACAGTCAAGAGCAACACACAATCCATACATAATGCTTCCGTCAAGAAACTGTTCTGATACCATAAAATGTAACACTCCATGTGCACCCGGTGTATTAATATTATTATTTATCAGAATAGCGCTTAATCGCTTTAATTAAAAACTTTTGCAGAAGCATAAATCGAAAACTATATTTCTTGATTACATTATGTATGGAACATAAAAACATATCATCACAAGACAACACAAGCCCCTGCTGATCCAGAATCACAAAACCATAGGCAGATAAACAAAACCAATATCTCAACAGATATAACAGGAGGAAACATCATTACATAACATAAACTGGTCATGTACATAAACATATATCATTATCTAAACCAGATCGTGGTCATGCAAAATAATAAGCCTTCCTCACACGAGGGTATACATAGCATATACAAAGTATAACATGTGTGCACACACACACATCTTCCCTCTACAGGGGTATCAAAACAAGCATCAAGCCAAAAGTGAGCCTCCCAGCTCTCTCTCTGTTGCCACACGGCCAAGCACAAAGTCTCTACTGGAGCCTCCCGCCCTGAGACCGCTCCTCTCTGCCAGAAGAATCACCTGAAATAACATAAGCCCCACACGGGGTGAGATAAACATCTCAGTAAGCTCAGGGTCCTTGGAGGCATCTCCTCCACCCTGGCTCACTCTCCATGACACACGTCATCAAGGCATCACAAACATACTGGCCACTCGGCCCGGCCTCCTGGCCCTCATAACAATACAAGCAAGTCATCTTGCTCTATGTACGGCGTATCATCATCAACGCCTCGGCGTATCATCATCAACGCCTAACCTCAGTGTGAGACCGGAACTCACACCCGTGCCATCCCATCAGGAGCTACCCCTTACGCATGGATGCACGTATATGGTACCTCCAAGAATAGCAGGAATCACCATCTGAACTATTCCCTTGGTCTAGGGGATCTTCATCACCCCGGGATCATCATCACCCATGAGCCAACCATACTAGGAGGAATAACCGTCTCCTAGGGAGGTTCATATCTATCTAACTGGCCAGAAGATCTATCAACAGGCATCATACATTTCTCAAGCATAAATGCAAGCATACATATCATTATGAGGATGCAACAACCATCAATGAATGCATCATGAATGCAACCATCACTCCCTCGGAGTGTGGTGGAACACAGCAAGTGGGAAACATCCCCAAGAGACCAAGAACTTACCTGGCAAAGCCGAGCTCTGCGGTTCTTTCCCTGCTCTGTGGCACCCGCCATCGACACCCTCGGTGTCACGCCCTAATAAGGCATACAATCACATATCAAACACTATTCTATCCGTACAAAACATATATCTCTAGCAAAACATATGAAAAAGCATAAATTGCTGCATAAAATTCTGCAGATTTTACACCCACTTTGAAAAATCACAACTCCTTGTGGAAAGCTCCTAAAATCACGAAAATTTAGAGACATCAAGATACATCTCTTATCCTTTAAACAAAACTGGTTTCATCAAAAACCATGAACCACAGCCTCTGCAGCAAATCAAAAACCAGAACTGTCACGCACTAAAAATAGTGCTGACAGCAGCAGACCACTCAACCAGCCATCTTTCGAGGACAACCCACACTAGGTCACTCGTCCAATTGAGCTGATATTTTACAGGCATGAAGTTCACATACCCATATTTCTATAGCCACTGAAAACACTCGATTTGGATCATCCTAGACAAAGTTATGATTTCTGCAAAATGGCCCTCTGCAGTAGAAAAATCTGCTAAAAACAGAGTATAACAGCCTGTTATAACTCTGCACCACAATTTCTATGAGTCTCCAAAAATAGCACGAAAATTCCAGAGCAAACCCAACTCTCTTAGCTTTCAAATGGCACTGGTTTCATACCATTTGGACACCGATAGCTCCTGCTATGGACAAAAAACCAGAACTGCCCAAATAGGTGTTCTTGGCTGTCATGAACAAGCATGCATGATTTATGCATAGAACACCATATCAGCTTAAAATCAACTTCTACCCACTCCAAATCATACTTCAAAACTGCCTCACCCTCTAAAACTCAGCATATATCAATCTCACTCCAAACCCTAACCCTAACCTCAAGAATCAAGGAGAAATAGGAGGAGATTTCAAACCTTAGAGTTCAATACACCACAGTGGAGTGTAGACTAGCACTCTACGGCTTCCAATCACGATTCCGCAGCGCCGAACGACAATGGGCAGATTCAAAACCCACTCTTTTCTTTAAAACACCAACACCCAAGGCTCAAAAACAACAAAGAACAAAGAAGATGGCTTTCTTTCTTGCTTGCTTTAGGATTTCGGCCACTAATCAAGTGAAAATGGCAAGAAGAGAGGTTGGGAGTGGAGAGAAAATCAGAGGAGAAGAAAAGAGAAGAAGCCACGAGCAGAAAACGTAATCTGTTGGCTTTTAACAAGAAATAGGGGTGTGTCCAGCAATTACTAACTGCACCCGTACCCCCAACAAAGACCAAACTGCCCTTTCGTAACTCCATTTAATTACGTAAATATCACTCAAATTACCTTAATCAAATTTAGTGATATTACAATTCACCCCACCTTTTTAAGAATTTTGTCCGCAAAATTCAGAATCATACCTGACAAGCAACTCGGGGTACAGCTACAACAGCTCCTGCTCCCGCTCCCAAGTCGCCTCCTCAGGTGTCCTCCCTTCCCACTGTACCTTGACTATGGGAATGGTCTTACTCCGGATTCGTTTCTCCATTCTATCCAGAATCTGCATGGGTCGTGTAGGACTAGTCAGATTCTCTCTAATCTGAACAGTGTCAGGCTCTACCACATGTGAAGGATCTGATACATATTTCCTCAACTGAGACACGTGGAAAACATCAAAGGATTTTCAAAGGAAGTATAGATTTTGCTGAAGGCTAATCGATTTTAGTACCACTCAAATAAATGACTTATTAATATTCAATGATCAATTTGATAAATTATATTTTTTAAAAACTAATTTAACATTAAATTGAAAAATTTAAAGATAAATTTATTATTTAAATTATTTGCTAAGACTAATGCTTCAACTACAGTAGCTAAGTTTATGCATTATGTGATTCCACGCCAATTAATATATCTTTGTTGAATTACAAATGAAGGTTTTTTTTAATGAAGGTTTTTTTAAGGGTTTCTTAGTGGAAAATCTATTTTTTTTTCCATTGGACTAATTATATGTGATAGGAAAAGTTTCCTAAAAAAATTTATATCTTCCTCAAGAAATTGTTTCTTAGTAATAAAAATAATATTTATCTGTCATATAATAACATCATAACTAAATCATAATTAAGTGAAAAAAATAAAAGTACGAGTTTCTTAAAGTTTTATAGAGTTTTTTATCATTGAAGTAAAATTGTATATAAATTTCTTATAATGAGAAAAAAAAAATCTAAAAAAAAAAACCACTTAAAAAGTTTAGATCGAAGATAGTCTAATCAAAATGAAATGTAGTAGGTAAGCGTAAATACGACTATTGAACAGCGCCCACAAAGTTGGATACTTTAATAATTCAAGATGCATTATGTGATCCCACGCCAATTAATAATTGAACTAGCACCCACAAAGTTGGACTAATAAAATTGAATTATTGATGCATCTCTTTCAGTGAAATAGTCCAGCCATGCATGATGCATGCTTACTTCTTCTGTACGTTTGTTTGAATTTTTAAGTTCGTTAAATCTCAAAATTAATTCAAATAATAAAAGTTTATTTGATTCATACTTCCTCTTCTTTTATAATTATCGAATTTTTAGAAAAAAATTGTTTTTATTTGTTTTATTTTTCTCATTTGTAAAGTTCAATATCACTTTAAATTTTGTAATTAATTTACACATATATTTATTTATTGTGAAGTAGAAATAAAAAATAATAAAATACAAAACTTTAAAACTATTTTATTTAAATAAAAAACTATTATTGCATTTCTTCATTTTTAAGACCTTAGAAAAAAGATAAAAAAATTACGGAGGTAGTATAATATATAAATATTTCATTACATTTAAATTTAAGCATTAACTAATGAAATTTACAACAAAAAAATAAGAGTTCATTTTATATAAGTAGATAATTAATTAAAAATTAAAAATTTAATTATACATAAAATTTCAAAAAATACATTGTTACAAAATAACAAATTAATACTTGTATTAGAATTAAATGAAAAATATAACTTAAAATGTAGATTCAATTTTTTCTGAATTTCAATGTGGACGGGCGCCTGGAAGAGGTCCCATACCATTAATTACCAGCTGGACTATATACCAAAGTCTCATTATATTTACATTTCATTTTCATTAGTCAGTCAACAGTCGTAATTCAACAAAAAAATTATACTTCCATCCATCTTAATTATAAGAAAAATATACTTTACACTTATTAAAAAACTTAATTAATTATATTAAATTATGTCATTTTTAATTAAAAGTAAATATTTTTTAAAATTATCTTTTATTACTTATGTTTAAGAAAAAAGTTAAGGAGTAGATTTGGAATGCAATCACAAACAGTGCATGCACTTATGGGTTGTAGAAAGCTGTAGCCTCCAACCTTTTGGCTTTCTTCCATTAACTTGTCGTGCGTAGCATACTTATCCACCATGCATGGCACGTTTCATTTAGACTAGTCAACGCTGATCAACAGCCATAGTTTAACATTATTGGAGTAGCGATCACGTACGTAGTAGTTGTAGTATTATATAAAGCGAACCAAATCGAATTCGGAAACACCACAAAACATAAATTCGTTTGCTATTATGGCTTCTTCGTTAAACAATGGCCGTAAAGCAAGTGAGATATTTCAAGGTCAAGCTCTATTGTATAAACATTTGCTTGGCTTCATAGAATCTAAGTGTCTAAAATGGATGGTTGAGCTTGGCATACCCGACATAATCCACAGCCATAGCCATGGCCAACCCATTACTTTTTCAGAGTTGATGTCAATTCTACAAGTCCCACCAACTAAAACTCCTCAGGTTCAGAGTCTCATGCGTTATCTAGCACACAATGGATTCTTTGAGATAGTAAGAATCCATGACAACATAGAAGCATATGCTCTCACTGCTGCTTCAGAGTTACTTGTCAAAAGCAGTGAGCTTAGTTTAGCTCCACTGGTTGAGCATTTTCTTCACCCAACTAGTCAAGGTTCATGGAACCAGTTGAACAGGTGGGTTCATGAGGAAGATCCCACACTATTTGAGTTCTCCTTAGGAGCACCTTTGTGGGACTTTATCAATAAAGACCCTGCATATAACAAGTCATTCAATGAGGCAATGGCTTGTGATTCTAAGATGTTGAACTTGGCGTTTAGAGATTGCAATTGGGTCTTTGAGGGACTGGAATCCATTGTGGATGTTGGTGGTGGAACTGGAATCACAGCAAAGATTATCTGCGAGGCATTTCCTAAGCTGAAATGCATGGTGTTGGAACGTCCATGTGTTGTGGAAAACTTGTCAGGAAGTAACAATTTGACATTTGTTGGTGGGGACATGTTTAAATCCATCCCCAATGCTGATGCAGTTCTGCTTAAGGTATGCAAGCATGTGCAAACAAAAATTTTCTAAACTTGTTCACAGCTACAGTAATTTATGTTAAATCAATTCTAACTTAATATACAAACATTTAACAGACCTATAACAATGCGCGGACATAAAGTTTTTTATAAATCATAAACCAATATTCAAATTAAAATGTAATACATTAATAAAAAAGAGATATTTGAGCATTCATCTGAAACAATGATATTTTTGTTAATATAAGAGGCCATAATAGGAGTAAAGTGAATAAAAAATTGATTTTTTTTTTAAATTTATTAAAATTGTTATTTATTTAATACAATATATATAAATTATATCATTTTTAATTAATAACATTACATGTATTTTTAATGCAATATATATATATATATATATATATATATATATATACATTTTAAAATACTTATATATAAGAGAATTTGTTTATTGTTTTGTCCTAAACCTATAAAAATGTCTGGATCGATCGACCCGACATAAGTTACTAACAAATTTCTAATCGTCCATTTTTTTGCAGTTGGTTTTACATAATTGGAATGACAACGATTGCATGAAGATATTAGAAAATTGTAAAGAAGCTATTTCAGGTGAAAGCAAAACAGGAAAAGTAGTTGTTATAGATACTGTGATAAACGAAAACCAAGATGAGCGCGACCTTACTGAACTAAAGCTCCTTATGGATGTACACATGACATGTATTATTAATGGAAAAGAGAGAAGAGAAGAAGATTGGAAGAAACTCTTCACAGAAGCAGGGTTCCAAAGCTACAAAATATCTCCCTTCACAGGATATTTGTCTCTTATTGAGATCTATCCTTGAATACTGATGCTGCAATAATCCATTTAGGAGTTAATTTCCATGTTATGAATAAAATAAAAGTTATGTTTGTTCGTCAAAATCAATTTAATTAAAGCTGAAAAATTAATTGATAGTTAAAAGGTAAAAAATTATGTTATTGAATTATAAGTGTTTGATAAAATTATATACTGAGCTAGTTGAAATGTAAAATGATATAAATGAAAACCTTTGTGCTATATTTTAATATAAATTTCAATTTTATTATGTTGCTAAAATATATTTTGGGTATTTTTAATTTTTTAATTAATTTTAAATGCTTGAATTTTTTTATTTATTTATAGATTTGTATTTTTTTATGGATCAATTATTTCAATTAAATTTTTATATTCAATTATTATAATATTAAAAAAATAACATAAACCTATTATCCAACATTATCAATGTCTTGAAGTATATGCTACAATAATAAAATACATATGGTAAATAGTTAAATGATTGATATAAATATGTAATATGAAAATAACCATTTAATAATAAGGCTTCCGGGAAAACTAACTGAAAACCAAATAATAAGTGACAATGGAAGACAATGTTATGATTAATTTATGGTTTCCATTATGCATTCTTTTTTTCTCTTGCAAGGATTCATGTTAGATTTGTAAAATGTCACTACTAGCTAGCTAGATATTAGCAGTTTAGATTTGCTTACCAATAATTGTTTTAAATCAATATCTAAAAAAATTTATCAAAAAATCAATATCTAAAACATACCCTAAAAGACATTTTTTCTTATAATAACTGAGTATTTGGTACCGAAGTAACTTAATATTCCCTTTCCATTCCCCGTACGTCCAAACGTTTTCTTAAAATAAAAAGGCCGGCAATTCAGTCCTTTTCAAATAACTTAAAAAAAGTTATCTCTTTAAAAAAAATACTAAAAAAAGGTGATATAAGCTCTCTAATTTATTCATATATCAACCTTGGATTTTTGACTAAAATTGGTGATTTTCGAAAAATTATTACAGAGATTCAACAAAGTATTTATCTCTTATAAATGATTTTTGTTAAATCAAATTTAAGTTGTACAAGTCAAAGTAACGTTACCTTTTGTCATTAGTCATTTAATAGGTGATGTCATCCTATTTTATGACACCTCTTCACTCAAAATACGTGACACCACCATATTTCACATGTTACATAGGAGATGTTCTTCACTCTGCAAGTTATCTTCTTATTTGCATTTCTTTTACTACCCAGAAAGTGTCAATCAATTTTGTGCTTAGGGAAGAAAATAAGTCAGATCGCCTTATCAGAAGCCTTTGATCTGACCTGGTCTGATTTATTTATTATAAAGGTTAGGTTAAGTCTTTTTGAAAAAAATCTGTTTAAATAAAAATGATAAACTCAAGCTTAAAAAAAAAACCTATCAGGTTAACATATTTAATATATATATATATATATGTATATATATATATAGTCAATTTATCATACCCTAATTTTGTCCGAATCCCAGAAAACTAAAATATTTTTTTCAAAAAAAAATTAAAAATCGATAATGAAAGAAAAAATAATTATTAAAAACGAAAATAAAAAAGGAAAGTAAAATGATGAATTGGAAAGAATAAAAAAAGGAAAAGAAAGATATTAAAACAGAAAAAAGGAGAAAGAAAACGTAAAAAAATAAATAAATTTGTTCATCAACCTTTGGCATCAATTGGAGGGAACAAATTGTCTTAAGGAGACAACATTGTTGGGCTCGGATCCTTTCATCTCTTTGCATCTGTTTCTGATTCATACTTATCATACAGGTTCTGTTTAAATTGGTTTTGTACAGTTGTAGTAGATTATATTATTCCTCTTGACTACTCAGATTCTGACCCTTGTGCAATTGGATATATATTCCAATTCTAAATTAACTAATAGATCTAACAATTATATCGGAAATCCTCTTCGTTTAATAAGATTAAATATTTTTTAAAATATAATATTAAATTTTAATAAAAATAATTTTTAAAAATATTTATTTTTAATTAAAAATGACATAATTTAATAAATTAACTAATTTTTTTATAATTAAGACAGAAGGAAGTATAAACTTTTGTCCAACACATAAATTCACATATATTGATTGTAATAGTTGTGCAATTAAAAGCTGAAATCCTAGACCAACGACCAAGGTGAGCGTGGAATTCTACAATGAATTATTTCTCCAATTTTGCAAGTTGCAACTAAATATCTCTTTCACCAAGACATAAAAAACATTTATTTGGAAGAAGTCAACTTAAAAATTCAGAAACGTACAGATGGAGATGATCAGTAAACGCGTTTTGAGTCGGGAATATTTATTTGGAAGCATTCACTGCTGGATTATTCCTTTGAGAGATAATTCAATTTTATTAATCCAACTTTGTGGCGCTGTTCAATAGTCGTATTTACGGTTTCCCATGCTTCCTACATTTGGTTCATTTTCATTAACAGTCCACAGTCGTAGTTCAACAAAAATATATTAATTGGCGTGGGATCACATAATGCATCTTGACTAGGCACTAGTTCAATAGTCGCATTTACTATTTACACTTACCCATGCTTGTTACATTTCATTTTCATTACCCATGCTTGCTACATTTCATTTTGATTAGAGTATGTATCAAAAAAATTGAAGTTAATTTTTTAGGCTCTATAGTGTCAAGTTATTATAAGAAATTTATATACAATCTTATTTCAATGGTAAAAAACTAAAATTTTTCAAAAAACTCATAAAAACTTTATTGTTCTTGCATGTTTTTTCCCTTATGTTGTGCGTTAGTGTGTAGTATGGATATTGGTGTGAGGTAGAAAATTGCTATGCAAGGGATGTTTAGGCTGATTTGGAGATGTACTGAAAGTGGTGCCTTGCTATTGGTATTGGTGGGGTTTTGGGTAGTGAAGGGAGGGTTGTTTCTATAGATTTAAGCCCTCTGGTTGTTGTTGTTGCAGCATACAATGTGCGTCAATGTACGTAGATATTGCTTGCATAGGCCTTTTTTCCATCATGGTTTTTTCATTCATTGCTTGCGTTGGTTTTTTATTAATATGCTGAAAGTTTTTTCTAATTTATAGGACAAGATGACACAAGAAATAAGTCAAAGTGACAACTTTACATAAATTTCAGCTAATGATAGTGTGGGTAAAGTACTTGGAAAGGATCATACTGGGTGTGTGCATTGCTTAGGACTAGGAGGTCTTCACGGTGTTGCATTTCGGTCCATCACAAGCTTTAGTAGTTCAGGGTCTAGATTTTCAAATTCTGATTCAGCCGAGTGCTCTAGATAGAAAGAGGAGATTACTTGTTTAAGGGACAAATTGGCAACTTCTGAAGAAAATGTCAAGACATTAAGAAGTGTCATGCTTGCATACATCCAAATGAAGGAAGGACATATTCCTTTTGAGTTGGGTGCTATGTTTGGTCATAATATTAGTAACGTAGTTGTAAGTGCTTCTCCTTTTCTTTTGTAAATTTCATATATTATTAACAATTGACATGATATGATTTTTATTTCATAGGATGAAGGAAGTGGACAAGATAGGTCAACACCAAGAGGAAGATCATCATTAGATAGTAATTTCAATGCAACTTGACATATATTGCTTAATTCCTTTTGATATATAGTGTTTTGGATGTAATATATATTTCAAAATTTCAATGGTTTGACTAATTAGATTTCCTTACTTGAACACATTATGCATGCATATTGTTTCAACTTAAAGCTTGTTATTATACTAAGTTTTATGCATGTTGAAATTATGTTTGATATTTTTAATTGCATAAATAAATATATTGACAAAGACAAGGCTATAAGTCTGGAATATTGTGATCAAATTTTGTTAGATTTCATTAAATTAATGAAAAAAATCATCACAGATTTCTATTGAAGTTGTGAAATACATTCAAGAGCAATTAAGTTTAATTGATATGTATATCTGCCTCTCATACTCATTAAAAAAAAAGCATTTGAGCGTAAGCTTGGATAAAAATTATGTTTGATATTTTTAATGACATATGTTGTAATATTAATAATTACAATAATTATTATACTATTGAAATTTGAAATAATAGAAATTTAATACATTATCTCAATTTTTACACTAATAGAACTAATGGAAATGATTAAAAATAGGGAAATATTAATGAGTTTTTTATAAAAAAAATACTGTTCTTGGCAAAAAAAAAAACAAAAAGCAAAAACACACTTTGTGGCAATTTTTTAACTCCTAGAAATAGAAAACATGCAAAAATAAAAAAGTGAAAAATTAATTTTATGACAGATTTTAATCGCTACAATTTTTTTTGCAGATTTATCAACGTTCATCTAAAAGCCGCCACAAATTGTTTTTAACATTGGTACTCCTAACAGTTGATCCTAACTGTAAGAAATTAATTTTGTGACAATTTTGAACTGTCAAAAATAACTTTTTTAGCTGCCACAAAATGTCAATTTTTTTGTAATGATGCACTGCAAGAATACCAAAAGAAAGGATAGGTGATCAGAAATTTGTTAATACTGTTGCAAGCATGACATTTTTTAATGTCTTGACATTCTCTTCAGAAGTTGCCAATTTGTCCC
Organism: Glycine tomentella; assembly: GCA_007407185.1. Lineage (NCBI taxonomy): Eukaryota > Viridiplantae > Streptophyta > Magnoliopsida > Fabales > Fabaceae > Glycine > Glycine tomentella. Next base: position 109,554 of record PYAF01003462.1, read on the forward strand.
TTAAACAAGTAACCTCCTCTTTCAATCTAGAGCACTCGACTGAATCAGAATTTGAAAATCTAGACCTGAACTACTAAAGCTTGTGATGGACCGAAATGCAACACTATGAAGACCTCCTAGTCCTAAGTAAAGCACACGCCCAGTATGATCCTTTCCCAGTACTTTACCCACACTATCATTAGCTGAAATTTATGTAAAGTTGTCACTTTGGCTTATTTCTTGTGTCATCTTGTCCTATAAATTAGAAAAAACTTTCAGCATATTAATAAAAAACCAACGCAAGTAGTGAATGAAAACCATGATGGAAAAAAGGCCTATGCAAGCAATATCTATGCACATTGTATGTTGCAACAACAACAACCAGAGGGCTTAAATCTATAGAAACAACCCTCCCTTCACTATCCAAAACCCCACCAATACCAATAGCAAGGAACCACTTTCAGTACATCTCCAAATCAGCCTAAATATCCCTTGCATAGCAATTTTCTACCTCACACCAATATCCATACTACACACTAACACACAACATAAGGGAAAAAACATGCAAGAACAATAAAGTTTTAGGAGTTGCAAGTTTCATGACTAGACTCATCATAACTGAGAATTGATAAAATTAGAAACATATGAAATTAAGAAATAAAAAGGAATTTCATAAATCACCCCAATAAACCTTGCCTCCTCATTGACATATGATCCATTTTTCTTCTTGTGAGTCGAAATGTACAGTTCTCATCAACCCACAACACGCCCAAGATCTACTTCCTAATACATGACACATGTAAGTCCAAAAGAACAAAAAAAAAAGTATTAAGACTCAAGAGCAAAACATAAAATATTTACCACTTATGTTTTGTAGAAAAAAGTTTTGACACACCAGTATGATAAATTTTTTTCTTTTTTCTAACTTCACTATTTTGCATGCATAGTTCCTATGAAATAAACAATTTATTAATTAAAATAGAAGCTAAAAAATTAATAGTAACAAATATTTGTTAAAATTACCTTATATTCTGGCCTTAAATAATAATCAACAAATGAAGACCACTGATCTTCGTGAATTCCATCAGGAACATTAACAATTAATTGTTCTCTTGATAATGAAGTATCATAAACACTATTGCACAAATTTGTCTTGCCATTCTTATACTTTCTTGACATGCACAGAAAACGGTAACACTCAACAGCTGATTTTGGTGCTTGAAAATGAAATGGATTCTTCAAAAAGGCAAAAAAAAAATGTCAGCAGATCATAATTAAAGCGAACAAGGCTAAATAATTTGGTGTATGCATATACCTTTACAATATTAAAGCAACCATCCTTGTATGATTTTGGAACATTTGACCAACTATCAAAGTTAATTGGGATGTTTTTTGAATCCATAGCACTACGTCCACAAGCTGATGAAAGAAGTGTAGCTGCTTCACCATAGGCTCGTAGTTGACAATCAAATGGCACAACTATACATTCACCACGAGGTATGACAAAAACACTTGGTTTTGTTAGTTGAACCTTTTTAGTATTTCCTTGTTCATCTATCAAATGGTAACATAACATTTCATTAGTAAATATAACTATAATTGATAGTATTTATAAATTCAATTTATATTGCTATCTAAAAAATAATAAATAGCATACACTATGCAACCAATAAGTGTAAACTTAAAAAGAAATAATATATGAACATTAAGTTTAAAGATTAATTTGTCATTTAAATTATTTGCTAAGACTAGCGCATCTTTATTGGTAGATCTTAAATTGTGATCTTAGACTACTTTTTGGTGGACCCTATAGTACCACATAATATTGAAGATTTCTCAAGATCTCTCTAATTTTTTCTTTAATGGTAGATCTCATTTTGAGATCTTAGGAAGAGAGAAAGAGGAAAAAAAATTATTCTTTTTTGAACAATATGCAGATCTTGAGGGATCTTCTACAAGAACATATTCTTCATATTGGAGATCTATTCACCTCCTTTATCAGGAGATCTATTGAAGATCAAATCTTAAATTCAAGATCTTTGCAGCTCAAGATCTAAAATCAAAGATAATGCTTCAACTACAACGTAGCTAAGTAGATGCATTATGTGATCCCAGACCAATTAATATATGTTTTTTGAATTACAAATAGAGGTTTCTTGAAGGATTTCTTAGTGGATAAACTATTTCTTACCAATTCTTGTTTATTGGAGCAAATCCATGTGACAGGAAGAGTTTCCTAAAAATAAGATTTGTATTTTTTGCAAGAAAATGTTTCTTAACAAGAAAAAATAATATTTATCTAACATATATATAACAACATCATAATTAAATTATAATTAAGTGAAAATAAAAAGATAAAAAAGTATGAGTTTTTTGAAAATTTTTAGAGTTTTTTACCATTGAAATAAGATTGTATATAAATTTCTTATAATAACTTGACACTATAGAGCCTAAAAAATTAACTTAAATTTTTTTGATAGATACTCTAATCAAAATGAAATGTAGCAAGCATGGGTAATGAAAATGAAATGTAACAAGCACGGGTAAGTGTAAATAGTAAATGCGACTATTGAACTAGTGCCTAGTCAAGATGCATTATGTGATCCCACGCCAATTAATATATTTTTTTTGAACTACGACTATGGACTGATTAATGAAAATGAACCAAATGTAGCAAGCATGGGTAAGCGTAAATACGACTATTGAACAGCTCCACAAAGTTGGATTAATAAAATTGAATTATCTCTTAGTGGGATAATCCAGCCGTGCATATGCTTCCAAATAAATGTTCCCGACTCAAAACGCGTTTACTGATCATCTCTTTCTGTACGTTTCTGAATTTTTAAGTTGACTTCTTCCAAATAAATGTTTTTTATGTCTTGGTGAAAGAGATATTTAGTTGCAACTTGCAAATTAAATTGGAGAAATAATTCAGTGTTGTAGAATTCAACGCACACCTTGGTCATTGTTCTAGGATTTCAGCTTTTAATTGCACAACTATTACAATAAATATATGTGAATTTATGTGTTTCTGGATTTTTAAGTTGACTTCTTCCAAATAAATGTTTTTTATGTCTTGGTGAAAGAGATATTTAGTTGCAACTTGCAAATTAAATTGGAGAAATAATTCAGTGTTGTAGAATTTAACGCACACCTTGGTCATTGTTCTAGGATTTCAGCTTTTAATTGCACAACTATTACAATAAATATATGTGAATTTAAGCGTTTCTGGATTTTTAAGTTGACTTCTTCCAAATAAATGTTTTTTATGTCTTGGTGAAAGAGATATTTAGTTGCAACTTGCAAAATTGGATAAATAATTCAGTGTTGTAGAATTCAACGCACACCTTGGTCATTGTTCTAGGATTTCAGCTTTTAATTGCACAACTATTACAATCAATATATGTGAATTTATGTGTTGGACAAAAGTTTATACTTTCTTCTGTCTTAATTATAAAAAAATTAGTTAATTTATTAAATTATGTCATTTTTAATTAAAAAATAAATATTTTTAAAAAAAATTTATTAAAATTCAATATTAAATTTTAAAAAATCTTTAATCTTATTAAACGAAGAGGATTTCAGATATAATCTCATAAAATAAAATATATAATTAAGATTTACTTATATTATATTCAAGATAAAAAATAATAGATTTTCATTACTTAACTTTGAGAAAAAAGTTTAGGAGTATATTAATTGGAATGGAATCACGGACAGTGCATGTACTTATTAGTTGTAGTATTTTATAAAGCGAACCAAATCGAATTCGGAAACACCACAAAACATAAATTCGTTTGCTATTATGGCTTCTTCATTAAACAATGGCCGTAAAGCAAGTGAGATATTTCAAGGTCAAGCTCTCTTGTACAAACATTTGCTTGGCTTCATAGATTCTAAGTGTCTAAAATGGATGGTTGAGCTTGGCATACCCGACATAATCCACAGCCATAGCCATGGCCAACCCATTACTTTTTCAGAGTTGATGTCAATTCTACAAGTCCCACCAACTAAAACTCCTCAGGTTCAGAGTCTCATGCGTTATCTAGCACACAATGGATTCTTTGAGATAGTAAGAATCCATGACAACATAGAAGCATATGCTCTCACTGCTGCTTCAGAGTTACTTGTCAAAAGCAGTGAGCTTAGTTTAGCTCCACTGGTTGAGCATTTTCTTCACCCAACTAGTCAAGGTTCATGGAACCAGTTGAAGAGGTGGGTTCATGAGGAAGATCTCACACTATTTGAGGTCTCCTTAGGAGCACCTTTGTGGGACTTTATCAATAAAGACCCTGCATATAACAAGTCATTCAATGAGGCAATGGCTTGTGATTCTAAGATGTTGAACTTGGCGTTTAGAGATTGCAATTGGGTCTTTGAGGGACTGGAATCCATTGTGGATGTTGGTGGTGGAACTGGAATCACAGCAAAGATTATCTGCGAGGCATTTCCTAAGCTGAAATGCATGGTGTTGGAACGTCCATGTGTTGTGGAAAACTTGTCAGGAAGTAACAATTTGACATTTGTTGGTGGGGACATGTTTAAATCCATCCGCAATGCTGATGCAGTTCTGCTTAAGGTGTGCAAACAAAGATTTTCTAAACTTGTTCACAGCTACAGTAAATTTATGTTAAATCAATTCTAACTTAATATACCGACATGTAACAGACATATAATAATGCCCGGACATAAAGTTTTTTTTAAACCATAAACCAAAATTCAAATTAAAAAAATAAATAAAATTAATACATTAATAAAAAATAATAATATTTTTGTCAATAAGAGGCATAATAGGAGTAAAGTGAATAAAAAAATTGATTGTTTTTTTGAAATTTATTAAAATTATGTTATTTATTTAATACAATATAAAATATATCATTTTTAATTAATAACCTTACATGTACTTTTAATGCAATATATATATATATATACATTTTAAAATACTTATATATAAGAGAATTTGTTTATTGTTTTGTCCTAAACCTATAAAAATGTCTGGATCGATCGACCCGACATAAGTTACTAACAAATTTCTAATCTTCCATTTTTTGCAGTTGGTTTTACATAATTGGAATGACAACGATTGCATGAAGATATTAGAAAATTGTAAAGAAGCTATTTCAGGTCATAGCAAAACAGGAAAAGTAGTTGTCATAGATACTGTGATAAACGAAAACCAAGATGAGCGCGACCTTACTGAACTAAAGCTCCTTATGGATGTACACATGACATGTATTCTTAATGGAAAAGAGAGAAGAGAAGAAGATTGGAAGAAACTCTTCACAGAAGCAGGGTTCCAAAGCTACAAAATATCTCCCTTCACAGGATATTTGTCTCTTATTGAGATCTATCCTTGAGTACTGATGCTGCAAATCCATTTAGTAGTTAATTTCCATGTTATGAATAAAATAAAAGTCATGTTTGTTTGTCAAAATCAGCTTAATTAAAGCTGAAAAATTAATTGGTAATTAAAAGTTAAAAAATTATGTTATTGAACATAAGTGTTTGATAAAATTATATACTGAAGTAGTTGAAATGTAAAATGATATAAATGAAAACCTTTGTACTATATTTTAATATAAATTTCAATTTTATTATGTTGATAAAATATTTTTTGGGTATTTTTAATTTTTTAATTAATTTTAAATGCTTGAATTTTTTATTTATTTATAGATTTGTATTTTTTTATGGATCAATTATTTCAATTAAATTTTTATATTCAATTATTATATTATTAAAAAAATAAGATAAACCTATTATCCAACATTATCAATGTCTTGAAGTATATGCTAGAATAATAAAATACATATGGTAAATAGTTAAATGATTGAAATAAATATGTAATATGAAAATAACCATTTAATAATAAGGCTTCCGGGAAAACTAACTGAAAACCAAATAATAAGTGACAATGGAAGACAATGTTATGATTAATTTATGATTTCCATTATGCATTTTTTTTCTCTTGCAAGGATTCATGTTGGATTTGTAAAATGTCACTACTAGCTAGTTAGCTAGATATTAGCAGTTTAGATTTGCTTACCAATAATTGTTTTAAATCAATATCTAAAACAATTTATCAAAAAACCTATATCTAAAGCATACCGTAAAAGACATTTTTTCTTATAATAACGAGTATTTGGTACCGAAGTAACTTAATATTCCGTTTCCATTCCGGGTACGTCCAAACGTTTTCTTAAAATAAAAAGGCCGGCAATTCAGTCCTTTTCTTATAACTTTAAAAAAAAAAAAAAAAGATATCTCTTTAAAAAAAAATACTAAAAAAGGTGGCGTAAGATCTCTAATTTATTCATATATCAACTACAATTTTTTACTAAAACTGGTGACTTTTGAAAAATTATTAGTAATATGGTTATTCAACAAAGTACTTATCTTTTATAGTTGATTTTTGTTACATTAAATTTAAGTTGTATTAGTTAAAGTGATATTATCTTTTTATCATTTGTCATTTGTCATTTAGTAAGTGATGTCATCGTATTTTATGGCACCTCTTCAAATGGTTTGTCATGTGACATCAACATGTTTCATGTTATATAAGAGGTGTTTGTCATTCTACAAGTTATCTTCTTCTTTGCATTTGTTTTACTACCCATACGAAGTGTCAATCAACTTTATGCCATGACGCCTAATAATATTTTAAAAAGTTAACAAATAAAAAATAAACAAATATTTTACTACTATATTTTCCTAATAAAATATCAACAAATAAAATTGAAAAAAGATAAAACAAACATGAGCTACCAAAATATACAAAAAAAAATGTAAAATATAAAATAAACTAAAATATATATTGCATTTTAATCAAATTTAACAAATAAAATTTACAAATAAAATACAATAACAATATAAAAATAAACAGTAAAAATACTAAAAAAATTCCTACATCATACATTTTTTTTATTTCTGAAACTCACTTAACAACCAAAAAAATTAATAAAACATTAAATTATTTAAACACAAACAAATTTTAAAATATATACCTTAAAGATAGACAAAATTAAAATAATAATTTAATACATCGTACTATAATTTTTTAATTTCTACAACATACAAGAAAACTAAAAAAGGGATAGCAAAACATTAAAAAAAAATACACAAATATAATATCAACTATATTATTTTCTAATACATTTCTTAAAATAATAACAGCTTATTAAAGAATATAAAAACAAGATCCCTACGTCTTTCTAAAGCATAAAAAAATTAAAATATTATTAAAACATAAAAAACTACAAATTTCCTAATAAATTAAAAAAACAACCAATAAAAAATAAACAAATATTTTACTACTATATTTTCCTAATAAAATATCAACAAATAAAATTGAAAAAAGATAAAACAAACATGAGCTACCAAAATATACAAAAAAAAATGTAAAATATAAAATAAACTAAAATATATATTGCATTTTAATCAAATTTAACAAATAAAATTTACAAATAAAATACAATAACAATATAAAAATAAACAGTAAAAATACTAAAAAAATTCCTACATCATACATTTTTTTTATTTCTGAAACTCACTTAACAACCAAAAAAATTAATAAAACATTAAATTATTTAAACACAAACAAATTTTAAAATATATACCTTAAAGATAGACAAAATTAAAATAATAATTTAATACATCGTACTATAATTTTTTAATTTCTACAACATACAAGAAAACTAAAAAAGGGATAGCAAAACATTAAAAAAAAATACACAAATATAATATCAACTATATTATTTTCTAATACATTTCTTAAAATAATAACAGCTTATTAAAGAATATAAAAACAAGATCCCTACGTCTTTCTAAAGCATAAAAAAATTAAAATATTATTAAAACATAAAAAACTACAAATTTCCTAATAAATTAAAAAAACAACCAATAAAAAATAAACAAATATTTTCCTACTACACTTTTTTAATGAAATATCAACAAATAAAACTGAAAAAAGATTTAAAAAAAGAGAGCAACCAAAATATAAATAAACAAAAATATAAAATCCAATGCATAACAAATTGTTGATTGGCACCACCCAAGTGGCACATAGTTAACTGACGTCTCCTTTGCAGTAAAAAAATGCAAAGAAGGATGCATCTTACAGAGTGACACCTGTCAGTGTCGTGAAAAATCGTTTCCGCCCAGTCGGTCAGACCAGGAACCGCTGCAGTATTCGGGCCTGGTTGAGGATTGAATCGGCCACGCATTTGACTCAGTTAGATCCGGCAGAACCTGACCAGTTTTGGACGAACCCGAAAATCCGACTGATTTTTGGAACCCGGATCGATTTATGCATGAAAGAAATTTGGGCTCCAAAATGTCATTCTCACTTTCTCAGACTCTCAGCCACATTCATTCCCACGCAATCTTGGACCTTGAACACAGTCTCGTCAACTCCTCGACCTCGCACACAGTATCGTCGACTCCTCAGCCTCGTATGCGATCTCTGACCTCTGGCTTGGTTGTCTCCTTCACACGTCCTTGTCGTCACGCCGTTGTCGGGCCTTCAGGCAACTTTCGTAATCGTCGGGCCTTCACGCCGCTGTCGTCACGCCTCACGTTGTTGTTCTCCCCTTCGCGTAGAAGCACGTTGCTGCCGCGAAACTTTGTCTCCTTCACGCAGCTGTTGTAATCCCAAATCTGTAAATGCTCATATTTAAGTGTAAGGATTAGGTTTTTTTTCTTTTATTTGGGCCTAATTGGCCTGACCCATGTTAATATATTACTCATTGTACTCCTTTTATTTCTTTGTGCACTTTTTATTTTACATTTTGAAATGGGATAATTACTATTTACACTCTCTTTTATTATTAATACACTTTATTTTTGTTATCAACTTTAATAATTCAATTGTTATTTTGAATTTTTGACTATGAAATTATGGATGAACTTTTCTTAATTAAATAATGTTAGTTATATATGTATATATAATATAATTTTGAATTTTTTAATATAGACTAGGTCAAACTGAGCCAATTTCTGGCCCATCGATTGGACCACTGACCCACTACCTCGATCGGGTCAATGACTGGGCTGGGTTTTATAACACTGGTAATAACTTCTCCAAAATCACCCATTTTGGTCAAAATTATCAACCTCCATGCATTCTAATTTAATAGAGAAAAGATAATTACATTCACTCAAGTTGAGCACTAACTAGCATTCTTTAACATTCATTGCATTTAGAATCGTATGATATACGTATACATTTCATTTAGAATAGAATCAATTAGCTTGTTGAGAGTTTATATAAATCAAGGACAAGAATGCTAAAACACCACAAAACACAAAACCAAATTCACATTCAATTATATGGATTCAAATAATGGTCGTAAAGCAAGGGAGATCTTTCAAGGTTAACTTCTCTTATACAGACACTGGTATGCCCATGTAGACTCTGTGTTTCTTAAATGTATCGTTGACTTTGTCATACCAGACATAATCCTCGACCATGGTCAACCCATCACTCTTCTAAAATTGGTGCCAATTCTACAAGTTCCACTAAATAAAGTTAGTGGTTTGCAAAGTCTCATGTGTTATCTAGCACACAATGGATTCTTTCAGATAGTAATTAAGAATCCATGACAACATAGAACAAAAGGAAGCATATGCTCTCACTGCTGCATCAGAGCTTCTTATCAAAGGCAATGACCTTTGTTTAGCACCAATAGTTGAGTGTTTTCTTGACCCAACCTTTTTAGCTTCACGGAATCATTTGAAGAAGTGGATTTGTGAGGATGATCTCACACTCTTTGGCATCTCATGGGTCACACTTGTGGGACTTTCTTAATAAAATCCCAAAACATAACAAGTCATTCAATGAGGCAATGGCTAGTGATTCTCAGATGATGAACTTGGCGTTGAGAGATTGCAATTGGGTCTTTGAAGGACTAGAGTCCATTGTGGATGTTGGTGGTGGAACTGGAATCACAGCCAAGATTATCTGTCAGACATTTCCTAACTTGAAATGCATAGTGTTGGAACATCTACATGTTGTAGAGAACTTATCAGGATGCAACAATTTGGCATGTGTTGGTGGGGACATGTTTAAATTTATTTACAAGGCTGATGATGTTCTACTTAAGGTATGTATGCATGTGTAAACAAATATTTTCTAAACTTGTTCAGCTACAATGAGCAAACTATACTAATTTCCTTCAAATTTTATGGAATTATATAGTTTTTAAAAAAAAAAGATTTTATCCCTATACTAATCTATTTAATTGTTTGAATAACATTATATGAACATCTAGTATACATTAATTACACTAACACATTTTTATTGTTTGAAAAATATTACACATACAGAATGCTCTAAAAAAATTTAAAGCAGAGATTGCTCTAAATATTTAAAATGAAAGAAAATTTCTATAATTTCACCAAACTTTAGACATGATTATTGTAATTTAATCTAAGTTTATTTATTCCAAGCCATAACTCATTTCACACATGAACCAAGGTGGCCAACAAGTTTACTAAGTTGCTACACAAATTACATACAACTACACCTACACCTCTTTACACAAATGCACTAAAAAGTCTTTTTATTGTTTCTACTTTTGCTTCTAACAAGTGCTAGAATTTATGGATTTAAATTGGACTTGAGACATCAAAATCCATCCCTTGTTATCCTTGACCTGGTGTGCTTCATGCTTGTCCAAATTAGCCTTGATGTGGTCTTGAAGTGCTTGAGTTATAACCCTTGTCATGGGTCCTTTAAACATTACCAAAGGAAGTGCTTCAAGTTCTCCTTCTAGACCTTTAGCTTGACATGGACCTCCATCAAGACCACTAAAAAATTCATTGATTTTTCGATCTATGAATTGTAGGTCATTGTTCATCACCAATGTACTCAGTATTCCAAAGCATGTGGTGATATTCTTCCAGAAGAACTTTTGGATCGCTTGGGCTGTGATGTTTGCTAGTGGTTCGGCCTCTACCCCTTTGGTGAAATAATCAACTGCTAATAACAGGAATTTCCTTTGCCCATAATTGTGGGAAAGGGCTCGAGAATGTCCATTCAAAACACCATAGGAGACCATTGGATGGAGCTCTTCGGTCGGCTGGTGTATTAGATTTCATGTTTTTGGCATTGGAGGCACTTCTTTACAAGATTCGAGTAGTCCATCCTAAGGGCTGACCAATAGTAGTCGGCCCTTAAAACTCTGGTGGCTATGTTCTTTCCTCCTAAATGCAAGCCGCAGACACCCTCATGTAGTTCCCGAAGGACATAGTTAGCCTAGTCTCGGTCAAGGCACTTAAGCAGAGGTAGGGAGAACCCTCTCCTATATAGCTCACTGGCCATTAGTGTGTATCTAGGGCTTGCGTTATTATCTTTCGAGCTTTGCATTTGTCAGTTAGGAGTGTCTTATGCTTCAAGTAGTTGAATATCTCTTCTTCCATCCTGAGGGGGCTTCCTCCACCTGAAAACATTCTTTTCCTGAAACATTAGGGTTGGGCCCCGAATGGAGAATGAAAGTTTTAAGTTGCCCAGGTTTAGGGGAGGTAGCTAGTGGAGCCAACTCACCCGCCTTGTCATTGACGTCTCAGCTTATGTGAGGACTCCTTATCTCTAAGATGACTTGGCATTTGTCTGGGTTGACATATATTCCTTGGTGGATGAGCATGAAACCAAAAAACTTTCCCCTTTCAACCGCAAAGACACACTTCTCATGGTTCAACCTCATGTTATACTTTCTGAGTTGGTCGAAGACTTCTTCTAGATCCGTCAAATGGGTTGTCCAGTTGTCAGACTTGACCACCATGTCGTCCACATAGACTTTCAGGTTTCGTCCAAGTTGACCTTGGAAAACTTTGTCCATCAAGCGCTAATACGTGGCTCCGGCGTTTATCAGTCTGAATGGCATAACTTTGTAGCAAAAGTTTGTGGATTCTGTGATGAATGTTGTTTTCTCCTCTTACTTGAAATCCATCCTTATTTGATTGTAGTTGGAATAGACATCCAGAAAAACTCAACATCTTATGCCTGATCGCTCCATTGACCAGGCAATCAATGTTCAGGAGTTGGTGTCCTTGGGGTACACTCGATTCAAATTCGTGTAGTTCGTGCACATCCTCCACTTCCCGTTCAACTTCTTGACCATGACCACGTTGGAAAGTCAAGTGGAGTACTCAATTTCTATGATAAACTCGGTAGTCGTCAACTTGGCCACTTTTTGTTGCACTGCTCGACACCTCTCTTCTCCTATCTTTCTCTTACTACTAGCTTGGCATCTTCACATATGGCTAACTTATGATAGTGAAAGCTTAGATTGATACTGGGCATGTTTGTCGCAGACCATGTGAACAAGTCAATGTGTTCTCGGATTACTCACTGTATTCAACTGCTGTCGTCCTAGGATAGTTGGTTCCCCAACTAAGTGACTTGTCCTTCCTTAAGCCCAAGCTAGAAAGTAGACATCTCCTCCACTAGGGTCACTCGATTGTCATCATTAGTTTTGGGGTCGAGCTCTTGGTCTTCAATCTCCTCGACTTTCGTCCTAGCCTCCACATAGTAAACAGGTTCTGGGCCTCCCTCCTTTGTGTGAGGACGTGACTTGAGGTTGGCCATGTAGCATTCTCTAGTCGTCCTTTGGTCTTTGTGTACAATAATAATGGTATCGACATCCAACAGGAAATTCATCTTGAGGTGAAGGATTCAAACAACTGAACCGAGGGAATTGAGTGAGGAACAGTCGAGGAATATGTTGTACGACGCGTGAGCGTCTACTATCACGTATCGTATCTTCAACTGTAGTTGCCCCTCATGCCTGAACTTGGTGTAGAGCCAAATGCAGACCTTCATCCTTCCCTGTTCCCCAAAAAAGCCAAACAAGGGACCATCGTGTGGGAGGATTTTTGACTCGGGTATACTACCTATTTGAAGGTGCTCCAAAATAAGATGTCGACCGAGAATCCTTGATCTACAAGGTTCTTCTTGAAAATGCAGTTGGCTATTTGAACACTAATAACCAATGGGTCGTCATGCACCAGATCAATTGATCAATTGTCTGGAAGTCATCTGTTGTGAAGGTTATGGATGACATGTTAGGTACTCGGTGTCGGGAGATCATGTTGACAGACCAGACTTGCCAAAGGTGCCTCTTTCGTGCAAAGGTAGTGGCCCCACCCCTAGAGAAACCTCTGCCTATTGTGTTTATAACTCACCTCAATTGGTTGAGGGGTCTCTCTTCCTTCTCCCTTGAGCAGCTCCAGCTCCTACTCCTCCGTCTTTCTAACCAGCCTGCATGTTCTCGGTCTCTCCCCCAGCTAGACTCAGGTCTATTCCTTCCCTTGGGCCTGTGCGACTATGGCTTGTGAACGAACTCCTTTAGGTGGGCGAACTTGACGAACTCCTCTGTCTTTTCCTTCAAGGCACTGCATTTCTCCTTTGAGTGGTTGTGGTTGTGGTGATATCAACAACGTTTTGAGTAGTCGACCTTTGGTGAAGTATTGGCTCTCTTGGGCATGGTCAAAATGTTGACAGTTAAGGCCTGATCCATGATATGGAATCTGCTGGTGGTAAGAGGAGTGTCTTTGGGTAAAACGCGACTCTCACGGCAATCGATCTCTCCTCCCGTCCTCACAGGCCTTGTTAAAGTTGTGTCTATCATTATCTTTTTTGGCCAACATGGCATCAACCTGCACCTGGTTCCGATACTCGGCCAACTCTTCCATCTACATATACTTAGTCGCACTCTTTTGCAACTCGTCAAGATTAGATGTCAATTTCTTGTAGAAGTTATTGACAAAAGGTCACGACCATAACGTCGTTATCAAGTGGTTCTTAGCCACTGCTGGGTCCAAGTTTCAGATATTCAATGCAACATTTTGAAACATTCCATGGAGGTTCGCAGTGGCTCCTTCTTCTCCTTTCATATATTGACGAGGGCCATAAAGGTTAAGTGGTGAGGCTAACTGGTGGCAAACTATGTTCTAAAATGGGCAGCCAAGGTGTCAAACTAGTCCACAGAATTAAGGGATAGTCATGTAAACTAATGAAGGGTTTGCCCCTTCAGTGACATACGGAATACCCAACAGAGGATCGCATCATCCGTGGTGTACAGACTCACCTGGGTATTGTACGCATCCAGGTGCTTGTCTAGGTCTATGGTGCTATTGTACTTTTTCAATAGTCAAATTCTTCCAGTTGGAAGGAAAAATCGCCTCCGTGATGCTAGGGATGAATGAAAACAATATAAACAACACACAAGAACCAAGAGCGGGATGAATTGGTTGATCTTGGACAATTTAAAAATTCTTAAACAATCAGAGTTAACAAGATCGTATCACAAAACAATCCAAGAAAGCTTTCAACCAATCAAATATCACTACTCAAAGAATGCAACAAAAACTTTTAATGTTGATTATGAAATGCAGCACCTATGAATGACAAGTTATAACAACAAGAAAAGATAAGATGAGGTAGTCAATACAAGGATTTATACTGGTTCACTTCTCAACCTAGAGAAGCTACATCCAATTCTTCTAACCAACAAGTTAGAGTTCCACTAATAAGAATCTGTTTCTTACAAGCTTTTTACGACCACTCTCAATCACACCTAGATCAAGAACAAGACTTCTAACTCACATAGAATCTGTGATCAAGACATAGAGAAAATCCATCTCTACTATTACCTCTAGAAACACCTATTCTAGAAAAAGCCTTAAGAAAAACTATTGTTATAGTTACACAAAAATAAATTCAAAAGAATTCACAACCATGTTGTATAGAAAGAAACCACCTGATAATCTAGTAATGATGTATGCAAAAGATTACCAGACTTGAATCAATGGTGAAAGAAACTACTTCAGAACTTTCTTTCCAAAACTTCTTTTGAAAGCTTGCCCAAAAAGAAATCCTCTTTAGAAATCTTAAAGCTTGAGGTTTGTGGGTCTAACAGAGTTTAGCATTTGAAATCTTTTCTTACTTCAGAAAGCTTATGAAAATACTTTGATAATTCGTTGTATACTTTCAAAACACCCAACAACTATTTATAAAAATCTATTTGTAACTTTCAATAATCGATTAATTCACTAATGTAATAGATTAAATTCACTTATGTAATCGATTAATAACTCATTTAATCGATTAAAGTGTTCTTGAACTTTATGAAAAAGATTTATGAGCAATGTAATAAATTATTTCGCAATGTAATTGATTATCACATGAAGTCTTTATTCTAAACACCCACCAAGTAATCGATACAATAATATTGTAATTGATTATCACAGGAAGACTAATCTGTGACTTTGTGTAGTGTAATCGATTATCATACTCTTGTAATCGATTAAAGTGTTCCTGAAAGCTTAAGTAATAGATTACCATTTGTTGCTAATCGATTAAACCAGTGAGAAATTATTTTTCCAAAAACTTAAACATTGAACACTTGGCTTTTTATGTAATCATGAAAATTTTATGTTTCAGAAAAGTTTTTTCACAAAACTTATGCTTTTATGAAAACATGAATACAAAAATATGTATGAGCTTTATGCAATGGATCATAGGAAGTCTCTTCTTAGACATACACAAAATACAACTACCAATTAATTGAATTGACATGTAAAAAGCCTAAATACTTTGTTGCCTAAGAGACACAACTTCTTAATCCTGTTGAGCTCCCCCTGACTCTAACAATGAAGGGGTCCTTGAACTACAACAATTGTCTTCCTAAAGTGTTGAACGACGGAGGAATAGCATTCAAACGCACACTCAAATTAGTGACTCTGGGTAAGCTGATTGCGGTTGATTCAACCTCCCCTTCTTTCATCGGGTTTGCCTTAGGTTGGCAGGACCTATGTGCCTCCCGAAGATGAGCGTTCTCATGCTGAAGGGAAATGATTTCCTCATCATGGTGTTTTTGCATATCGGAGACCTAAACCTGTAGGGGGTTCACCCTTTCTATACTAACCTTACTAGGCCTGTCTATAGGCCTACACCTCCTAATCATGCTTAGATACTTATAATCATATAATTATCCTTAAGTGAGTTTGTTGGTGATAACATGATTGAATGGTACCTGTCGTTCACCCATGTTGAGGGTCGAATCGTACTTTATGACATGCAGATATATGACCGAAGGGGGTGTTCGATTTGGATGCATGCATGACCAGTAGAAGTATTTGGTTTGGGTGCGTCAGGTATCCCCTCAGCCTAACTTGATATTTTATCTAGTACACTAGGTTTAATAATATTATGCAATTTATGTAACTAACTTATTATAAATTTTAATTATACAAACTACATACTTATTCGGTAAAATGCAAGACTAATATCTTAATTAATTCATAAAATTACACTATATACTATTTTAATGTTTAATTTTATAAAATATCATTTAAATTGGAGTGAATGATTTTCTATAACAAAAATTAAAAATGTTTGAAGGTTTTGGGTGGCTTACTAATAAGAATTTAACTTTAATTTTAATACTTACTAATATAAGTTTTGTTATACTATCATTTCATCAAAAAATCACTATAAAAATTATTTAAAATAACAATATAAAAATTCTTTTTATATTTTTTTAAAGGAAAGTACTTTTTATATTATAAGTACTAGATCAAGGACGTTTTAGGTTAATAGTTTAAAAAGTAGTTTTAGATTTTAATTACCTTGGGAGAGTAAACTTAATTTTGTAATATTATTCTTATTTTTAAGATATAATTAACAATTTTTAAATCTTTTTATTATAAAACTTCGTTTTATGTGTGCTGTACATTAATTATTTTTCAATTAAAATATTATAAATTATTTCTTTCTATTTTTGTGAAGATTAAAAAAGATAAATAAATTTAAAAAGTATTATAATTATTGATAAATTTAATGTTAATAATTAAATTAATGAATTTTTTAATGAATATAAATTAGTTAATTATGTCTTATAATTATAATTAGGGAGGATTAAAGTATTTAGTTACTTATAAAAATACATTTATACATTGAATCTCCGTAAACTTTAATTTTGTAAAAACAATAATTAAATTACTTTTACAGACTCCTAACTTAAGTTTAATTTAAGCGTGTAGACTTTAATCCAAACAAGCTACAATAGATTACAGGACTTGTGTAAATACTAAACAGAGCTATGCAGTGATTTGTGGACGTGCGTGAGTGTTAACCTCAAAATTCAAGTCAAATCAAAGTTGCGTTGTTGGCAGTTTCCTAAGTGGTGAACCTCACGAACCATATGTGCATGAACCGGACCAAAATGATAACTTCTCAGTGAGTTTAAGCATTTCACTGATCACAGTCACAGGTAGCTTTCGCACACTCCCTTTTTTCGTGCGAAAACCGTTTCCGTTGGTCTCTTTCCCTCTGCACTTCACAATCCTACACTCTCTCTGTGCTATCTCTCATAATCTTCGCAATCACACACTTCCCAGGTACGTTTTCTACATTCTTTCTTCTCACTCTCTTTGCAAATTGGTCTCCGTCGTTTTCCACAATTTCAACACTTTTTTTTGTCTTCTCTCTTCCCTTTTAACCAATTCCTTAATCTTCGCAAATGGGCGGGCAATGCTCGTCTTACGTTAAGAGCTCCGACAATGGCATCGTATTGGCCAGACATTATTGATTTGACGGCCTTTGTGGCAACTTGGATATTGAAGTGAAGTGTTTTTGTTTGTGAAGTTCTGTTCTTTGCGTCCAAGTTTGAATTTTTCGTTGTGGGTAATGATTGATTCGGTTGCTGGGGGCGTTGAGCTCAATGGGTGTTGTTTGTTTCGTGCTGTGAGTTCGGTTTAGGGTTTAGATTTGAGGTTTTTGTTTCTCAGTGGATCTGGGGTATTGTGCTTGAGGCTAGTACGTTAATGCAACTTAGGCGTTTTGATTATTGCTTTCGTTGGAGTATATGTGTTTGCTTATATGATAAATTAAGATGATCTCACTTAATTTTGAGAATGTGGGTTGCTTTGTTGTCGTTTACTATGTTGCCTTCTCTCTTTAGTTATATTCTGTTTCTTAGTCTTTCACACGTTTCTCTCGCGGGGGAGTGGACACTAGTTATTTTTTTAACTTTTTTTTTTCATTCATGATTAGTCAAAACCAATTTCCGTCTGTGTTATGTGTCTGCAACATTAACCATTCCTTTTCTTGCATTCAGTATTGTAGGAAACACTGTTTTTAGATTATATGTACATTATGTGTTACTTGTTTCTATTAGTTTTCAAGTGGTCATAAAATTGAAAATTAATGATCATGGTCAGTTAATGAAGCATAAACAAGTCTTGGATTAGCAAGTAGTTTAACTATGTTGAATTGTTGATACCTCCAACTTGGTAAAATTAAGAGGCTTTACTTAGGGACTGCTTCTAGTGTTCAAATCCCCTCAGCTTTATTCTAGCTAGTAGTTGTCTGCTAAGGTAGGCTCCATCTTCTAATACTTCTCCCTGCGTTGCCTTGTCTCATCTCATTGTGCCTACATGTCCTACAAAAATAATGTATGAATATTGATTGTATGCACCTACAGAAATTATATGGCTCATATCTCTTTTACACCTCTGTGGTAATGAATATCTTGACATGGTGATCTTAAAGATGTTATGCCTAGCCTAGCTTGGTGTATTTTATTATTAATACATATTTGAACTTTGAACGTATGGATTATGTTTCTTGAAAAGAACTCATCCGGTCATCCCTGTTCTCAACAGCAATAACAACAAAATTAGAAAAGCCATTTCTCACTAGGTGAGATCAACTACTTGGATCAAATGTATGTTCTGTCCAAAGGCAATTCTAAGGGAGATCATTTAGATCTGAATGGAAATAGATGCCTAGTTTTTACACTTTTATGTGTATCTAAATGTTCTTGCGTTTCAAATATTGATCAACTGGTTTTGGACAGATGGCCTTGCAAACAGCTACTCCTCCAACAACTCCCAGTGCCCAAGTTGTTGGTAATGCATTTGTTGAGCAGTATTACCATATTCTTCACCATTCACCGGGTTCGGTCTATCGGTTTTACCAGGACTCTAGTGTGATAAGCCGTCCTGATTCCAGTGGTGTGATGACATCAGTTACAACCATGAAAGTAAGTTTCCTGATACAAAACTGGTGCCTGTATAGCATCCTTTGATTTTCTAAAGATGTTTCCTCTTCTGCCTTATTTACAAAGAAGAAACATTGTAAAATGTAAAGTAATGCCACCTTATAATATCTATAATAATTCATTGCTATTGAATTACTAGTTAAAACTGCTATATGCTCATATTATCTGCTGGACTTTAATGCACTGGTAATTCTTTTTTGAACCCCGTTCATGTTCATATTATAAGCTTCATGCAGCTGATGGGTTATACTTCTATTTGCCTGTGTTTTATAAAGTTGAGTAGGATGAAACATTATCCATTTAGATTTTATTGTGCTTCTGTAAATTCTTATTTTTAATAGATATATCTCAGGGTTTCTGCTCATCTCTAAGTCTAAGGGTTTATGCTGCAGGGCATTAATGAGAAGATTCTTTCACTAAATTTCAAGGAATTTAAAGCAGAGATAAAGACTGCAGATGCTCAAAAATCATACAAGGAAGGAGTGACTGTGTTGGTGACTGGATGCTTGACTGGCAAGGATAACTTGAGAAGAAAATTTGCGCAGTCATTCTTTCTTGCTCCACAAGACAATGGCTATTTTGTTCTGAATGATGTTTTTAGGTATGTAGAAGACCATGAACCATCAGAAATGCCTCCAGTTTCTGGAGATGGTGATGCAGCTGCTGTTACAGTAACACCAGAACCAGGCAAGATTATAATTCAAAAAATTGTATCTTCTCTTTCAAAATTTATTCAGGAGTTGTATTCATGCGTTCTCCTTTCTTTACAGAACCCAGTCATGTAGCTGATTCTTCTGCACCAGAGGCCACAAATTCTCATGTGAACAAAGGTCAAACTGTGGCCGAGAATGCTTATGAGCCATCTAATCATCATGAGAGACAGATACCTGTTGAGAATGAAGACAATGTAGAACCACATTTTCAGTCAAATGGTAATGATGATTCTCAGGCCACAGAACTGGCTTCTTCAGCTCAAGAGGACGCTCCAAAGAAGTCTTATGCATCAATTGTGAGTATTGCTACAAACAAGCACTGTTGTTATTCAATTTTCAAAGCTTATTAGATTTGTTGTAGGTGAAAGTCCAAAAAGGGAGTTCAGTTCCAACTAAAGTTTATGTGCCTACTAATACACTAAAGTCCGGGCCTAACAAAACTGAGAGCAAGGTACTTGAGTCAGTAGAATCTACTGAAGTGCCTGAAGCAGCTTTGGATAGTGTTAACAACCCTGAAAGTAGTGATGCTCATGAGGAAGGTACATGTTCTTTGTTTCAATTTTCACATATGTCATGCTTTGGTTTTGTATTTCAAAGTCAGGAGAAAATGAATTTTAAAGCAACATCTCATTTAATTTTGTTAAGTCATTAGGTTGGCTGCTTGCAACTCAGCCAAATATTTTTCTTAAACATATTTGTGCTTCTAATAAACAAATTCTTCCAACAGTTGAGGGGCACTCCATTTACATTCGTAATTTGCCTTTAAATGTGACGGTTGCTCAGTTGGAACTGGAGTTTAAGAAATTTGGGCCCATCAAGCCAGGAGGCATCCAAGTCAGAAATAAGGTGATTATCAGGTCAACAGAGCATTCAAATTACCCTTTTGCTTTTTCTTCAGTCCTAATGAAGTTTTGTTGGTAACACTTTATTTGTCATCACAGCAGCAGGGATACTGTTTTGGCTTTGTTGAGTTCCTATCTCTAAATTCCATGAATAGTGCAATTCAGGTATAATCCTTGTCAGTGGATAACTTAGATTTCTAGAGTTTTGGCTTTTAATCATGCTAGTTAATTATATTTATTCTGTATAAGCTGCTTGCTAATTTGGGAGTAATTTCAAGTTGGATGCTGTTGTGTATATAATTTATAATTCTGTCATTGTTTTCAGTAGATGGTAATGATTTGGCATAAGAATTATATATAGAAAATTATTAAAAAAATTATCACTTTAAACTTCAACATATTCTCTTGTTTACATAACGTCTTCTATTGACACAAACCTCAACCATCCCTGCATCTAGCTGTAAGCCTACTCAGCTCCTTTATAGTTGACTCATATTATAGGTAGTGCATTACTTCTACATCTAGCTGGTGGTAGTTTCTGTACTGCAATTGCTTGAGGTACTTAAATAAGTTGTATCCCATATTTTAACTTCAGTAAACGTATTCTTTAAAACTATAACAGATCTTTAATGTGTCCTATGCTAGTACTGTCTAGTAATATCTTGGTTTAGTGTTCTCAGGGTTTTTTTTCATCTTCATGTGGTTTGCTGTGCCATCTAATTCATTTGTCTACTATTGGAATTTGGATTTAGTATTTGCAAAAAATGTTATGAATAATAAACTGATATTTTCTTGAGTGTAAAGAACCACATATGCATAACAAATAAAACCTGAAACATTTTTTTATTTTGTTGAAGAGTAAAAGAAATTGAAAAATGCATGATAGTGTAGACCATTGTTGGACAGTGCATATCTAGGGAAAACCTATGGTACTCTTAATTTATGGATCCATTAAATTAGAAATTAAAACAAAATGAGAATCCAATCATTTTGTGCTGAAATAAAATTCGTGAAGTCTTTAAAGTTCAAGTTTAATGCCTAAACTGTATGAGGATGGTGCTGTGTTTTGAATTCTCAGTACAAACTGAATTTGACATTCATACTATTATTCCAGAGAGAGGGGTAGGTGTAAAATGTCCAAACTGAAGTTCTCCTGATGTTAAGCTGATGAATTCATCTTATTTGCTTTCCCCTTCTGCTACTTTTGAGTTGTTTCATGTTTTACTCAATTTAGTATTCTGTTTGTTATCTTTTCTTCCCTTCACTTAATGAATGCTCTTTACTTTAGGGATGGATATGACATTAAATATTAAATAAAATATTACTGTTCATCAAGTACTATCCATTGTATTCAAAATTACTGTGGCTGTATTTCCAATCTTTGTTCCTTCCCATCTTCCCATTTGCATTACTTCCTTTCATTAATTACTTTGAGCAAAAGAAGATACCCTACCTCACCAGCAGTTACAACAATCATTACTCAGCCAGGATTGAAACTTCAAAGGTAGTTCTTGTACTAGTGTTAGACATGTGCTTCCTAGTCGACCACACAGTAGACTAACATAGATGAGTGTCAGCTACCTAGAATGGATCCTTACTTAACTTCCTATTGAGCGAGCTTTGAAGCCATTTTGACAGTTGCAACTTGTGGCTTTTAGCCATGCCTTCTGATAAATTTAGCTGCTTCAGTTTATTTTGAATTTTTTTATGCAGATTTAGGAATGACTTAACCAAATTTGGTACTTCTGCTCATTCTTCAAATCACAAGGCACATGAAACAAGAAAAAAAGAATGTTTTAACTCAACTGTGAAACTAACATTTTCACTGGATATCAAGGGGGATTAGTCTTGGGTTTAGGGAGATAAAATGTATTTTACCCTGTGTATCTATAATTATTTTTTGGTTTGTGTATCTATAATTATTTTTTGGTTTGATATTGAGGCTCTCGTTATCCATAAGGTATGTCGGGCTTCAACTAATCCAACTCACGCCAGTTGGATTCATTTAAGGGGAAAAGCACTCCCAGGGGTTATTGTTTTTATTCACAAGACTCAATCAGAAGGCATATTATTTAAAGGGAATCAAACCTGTTCTTTAATTATTGATGTTATTTTTATGTTCTCCCTATGTATTTATAGAATAGGTATAACTCCCAACTTGAATCAAACTCTTTAATTTCCACACACTGAATTTATTTAATTTTGTAGACTTAATGTTTTATCTTTACGACTGAAATCATTTTTATTTTTTTATGATTTAGAGGGTTAACCTTGGCACCATGACAATGCTTTCTGCCTTGTGACCTTAGTCATCATTCTAGTTGTAGACAGACATAGCCTCTCCACTTGTGTGCATCTGACCTTCCCAAGTCATTGGAAGGTTGGGAGTCTTGTTCTATCATTTGCACTTTTTCTCAGAAAATGCCAATTCCTCTTGTGCATATTTTTAAATTTTTGGGCAATGGGCAAGTAAGCCCTGGTCCACTGTTTTTTAACCCTCCCCCTACATGCTCTTCCTGCTATTCGTTGTATAATTTATCTATAGAATCCTTTCAATTGGATGCATTTTTCCGGCTAGTTAGTTTTTTTATCCCTTATTCCTGTTGAATCTGGAGCAGGGTACATTGATTGATGTAACAGTGGAGTTGCTGGTCATCTAACCTGGGGAACCAGCTTATAACCCTGGGTTCAAAATAAGTATTGGTTTTTGTTCTGGTTTAAATCGAGGAAGTTTGAGAGATAAGATAAGCCCATAAATAAATTGAATTCAAAATTTTATGTCATCTTTCTTTAATAAAATCATCTTTCTTTAATAAAAGGGCCTAACTTGGTTGGTTGGACATCTTTAAGCATTTAGAACAGACTACCTTTCCATTGAGAGAAACTCTGCACCATCGTTTATTAGTTAGTTACACTGGCTTCAAAAGGACCCGAGTGATTTCTAATATTCAGTATGCTAGCTAATTTTTACTCTTGATCACATATTACCTGCAAATCTGTGGTTTCCCCATTCTCTCCTTTATTGTGCCCAAAGGGGAAAGAGTATTATATTAGGCCAAAAGGTCAATGAAATTGAATGCAGAATGATCTTCCTGCCTAGTAAATAGTCTGGTTGTTATTTGTATTGCCCCATCATGATATACATAATTCTATATTATGTCTGAAGTTGTCTCTGTTTTGTATATGATTTCCTCATTTGTTACTTATTTATATGAAAATCTTCAGATCTTTGTTCATTATTTAAGACAGTTAGTTTACTTTCTCAGGCTTCACCCATTCCTATTGGGGAGCGTCAAGCTGTAGTCGAGATAAAGAGAACCACTACCCGAGGTAATTTGAAGTTAACTATTACAAATAAAATTGTTTTCATTCATTCAACAGAACCAAAATGAGAATCAACTGCTTCTATATTAAGAAGAGCTCCATGATAGTTGACAATTCTGCTCTCTCAGTTGGCAGTGGCATTAACAGTACTGGAAGACCTAGGATCCCACCCGGTAGGGGTGGGTTACGAAATGACTCTTTCAGGGGTCGTGGGAATTATGGGAATTATGGTGGTGGTCGGGGATACGATCGAAATGATTATGTAAGCCGTGGCGAGTTTTCTGGCAGGGGTCGTGGTCATGGAGAAGGTTATCACCAAGGGAGAGGGAGAGGTGGCCGGTCAAGTGGACAAAATCAAAATGCTGTTTCCAACTGAAATACTGGATGATTTTTGGGAGTTTGTTCTGAGACCCCCTTTTATGGGTCAGTTATGAGTATGGAAATCCGTGGAATTCAACTTTCCAAAGTTTCTTGTGTTTCTTTCACCGCAATTTGCACAGTTGTAGTATTTCTAGTTGTCATTGCTATGATTTTAGTGGGTTGATAGTGATAACTGATCAGGAATAGGTATAGTCTTTTCTTTTTAAAAATTGAAACATGCTATGACTGGAATTGGCAGTAGGTTAACCATCAGTTCTTTTTTATTTGTTGCTATGATGCAACGTTTTTATATCTAAGTTGAGATGTTAATTTTAAAAGGTTATTATTGGTTCCATTTTTTTATATATACTTGTAAAATCTAGGAAAGACTTGGGTCAACTGCTGGTTTTTTGTTTTTGCTGTGCTATCTGTTTGGGAAGCCGCTGAAGAGGAAGGATTGAATTGAAACTGGGTGAATAACCAAAAGCAAGAACTGTTAAATACAGTATTGTTAAAGGATGAAGATAATTTGGTAAAATGGTGTATTACTTATTTGCATTTTAAATTTTAAAATCTGTTTATTTCCAAATGAACTGGAGTTGAAAATTAGACGAGAATGATTGAATGCATGCAACAGGTTGGACATGGTATGAGTATGAATATAATAAGTAGGAAAGATCTCTTGGTACATGTATATATATGGTTGAGAATGTGAAAAAATATAATTATCAATGGCATTATTTTTTGAAGAAGGTTGATGAACTCATCCAATAAGTGTCGAATACATTTTCTTCAACCACATAACGCAAATATATAGGCCCAAAGCGAGCAATTTTAGTAACATGCATTTTGTGAGGAATTAATAAAAACATGAAACAATGCACAACTCACCGAAGAATGCATCGATTTTAAGTTAGCATATATTACAAATTTATGCAATGTTTTATATGAAAAAATATCTTTGAAGAGGAAAGGCTAATCTGAAAGATATTTGTAAAGTTATAATATAAATAATAAAAATCACCGTGAGTTTCGTAAATAAAAAAATGCTTACTTTGATAACATTTAATGAATTCAAATTAGTTTTATTAAAATAAAAACAAATAAACATTCAATGTTAAGTCACTTTTATTAATTGATTGAATATATCATGGGAACAAATTTTTTCACAAATGACAAAATATAATTTTTTTTTCTTTTAGTATGATATTGGTATAAATATTTCTTGAACTGAACTTATTTTCATGAGAGAACTTAACTAATTGCCTTTAATATAATCTTCCTTTTCAAGTCCTAATTATTTTTTTATCTATAAA
This sequence comes from Glycine tomentella, assembly GCA_007407185.1. Taxonomy (NCBI): domain Eukaryota; kingdom Viridiplantae; phylum Streptophyta; class Magnoliopsida; order Fabales; family Fabaceae; genus Glycine; species Glycine tomentella. The sequence goes on from PYAF01003462.1 coordinate 135,149, forward strand.
AGATTCAAATTCAATACTATTCAAACTAATAATATGTTATTAGAATATAATTCAAACATTTGTTACAACATGCAGCATCACAAACTAATATTATACTAAATTTTTATGATATCTTCTCATGAATCTTCTTGTATATCATTAACTAAATTAAAATATTAGCTACAGGAAACAAGTGATTAATAAATTAAATCCCTTTAAGTATATAACAGTATAAAAGGGTTGGATTGCTGACTATATAAAAAAAATATAATTTTGGGGAGAGTAATTTTCCTTAACTAATGTAACACAACGTACGACCTTTATTCAGGAGAGTATATTAAAGAGTATACTATTAGCATTTCTCATATTCTAATCATAGCAAAAAAATGTTTGATTGATGTAAAAAAAAGCTGGTGGAGAGAAAAGTCATTTTGTAATATGTACTGCTAGTAGCTAGTACTAGTAGGTTTAAAAGGGATTGAGCAAAGCAGGGATGGGCGTGAGCATAAAGAGACACGTGTCCAACAGAGAGAAGAAAAAAAGGAGTCGCTAGTTCTACTAGCTCCACCCGTCACGTCACTCTGACACACAACGTAGGCTTTTCTCACCACACTCACGTTAGCCACGTCAGCTACTGTGTGCAACTTGGTCGCGTGGCACTCACCCGCATAAATGAACAAAAGAAAAAAGTGTAAGTTGGCCTCCCTCTCCTCTCCAGTGGGCCCCACCACCGGGATCCCCTGATAATCCCCTCAATCTGATCTGCTGCCGTGTTGTCCGGAGATTCCTTCTCTGTCCCACAACTCTCCTCCGCCGTTCGATCCCAATCATTCTGTTCTATACGTACGGTCCACGTTTCGGTACCTCTTTTTCTGTCGCACAACTTGCCCAGAAAAATATTTATTATTTTAAAATCAAAAGAGAAAGTGAAACATACATATCCCATTATGGTTGGTTGGGACTTGTGGGCTGCTTCAGCTTCTCTCTCACCCTTGCTTTGCTGCTCTTCTTTTCTGTCCCGTCTCATTCTTTCCCACTTGCTAATGTATGTTCCACAAGTTCTTTATTTCTTTTTTATTTTTTTTTAAATTATATTAATGAACCTTTGGGAGACAATACTTTTTATTTTCTGTTTAAATATTTTTAGTCTCATAGTTTTAACTAAGTGTATATTTAGTTCCTAGTTTTAAAAACAATCTTTTCAGAATATCTACAACACTGTTGTTTATATAAATAATGTTGTTTTACTATTTTTTATAAATAAAAAATAATTTTTAGGTCAAGAATAAGAGGAGCACGAGAAAAAAATTAAGTTCAAAAATCACTTTAACAATCTTAACATTAAAGTAATTTTTTATGTAAATTTTTTAACTTTATGTAACATTATAAAATATACAAATAACAATCCATTTAAACAACCATTCATTATATATGCTCTTAGTTGCTTTAATTTAGAGATAACTCATAATCACAA
>PYAF01003462.1:136701-172137 GCA_007407185.1 Glycine tomentella
TAAATTGAAGAATTCAAATTAAATTTGATTTAAATTTGAGAGATTAAAAAAATGTTTAATTAGGCTTTTTTAGAGGAACCAGTTTATGAAAATGAAATGTAATTTTATTGTGAAAAAAAAATACTCCCTTTGTATAATATTCATTATATTAATTATTTTTAAACTATAAATATTTTTGGTTAAAATAAAAAAAAAGAATGTATTGACAAAATATTAAAATAAAATATATTAATGATAAAGCTAATTTTAAATTTTTTTTATAAATTTAAAAATATACAATTATAATATTTTTCAAATTATCTGATCAATAATTTGACTGGTAACGAATAGTGATCTTTATGCAATAGTGATCGTTTACGTTATTATACATGAATTATCTGATCCTAATACCTATTACACTAGGAGAGAAACGTAAAGAAATTTCACTGGTAACGAATAGAACGCATCCAATCACAAGGCGACACACAATTCTAAATGAACCATACGTTATTATATTTTGTTATTCGATTTTGTTTCTATAGTACTACAAATTCCTATGAACAATAACTTAAATATAATAATTCAATGAAAATGGAAACTTGAAGGGAATGATAATACTTGGGGGAACGTGATAATAATGCAAAATAAAATAATAAGAAAGCTATTGCAAATTGACAATATAAAAATTAACGAATACTCTATACTAAGTGTTAATGATAAATTATTTCAACCGCATCCATGGAAGTCAGATGAATGATTGATTACACAATACGTGTGCGACACTTGATAACAGGTTGAGTTTGTTGGAACGAATTTGAACTTAATTTCCATAAACCTAATTAATAATTACTCTCTTTTTTTTTTGTTAAAAAAATACTATTTTTTAAAAAACTCAGAATATTTTTTTATTGAGCCAAAGAATAAATTTTTAAGTATTGAAATTTGTTGAAGAGATTTAGAAATGTTTTTTATACATATTCTGAAAATTCTTATATATATATATGTCATCGATTATGTATTTTTTTATAATTAAGAATTAAATTTACTATTAAGAAATTTATAATATTCACGTATTTTATTTAATCAAATGAATTAGATTCTTTAATGATTATACATTGTATAAAAGAGAGAGTAAACACAAATTTTAGAAATTATGATTATTCTCAAATTCATTGAGTCATGATAATTTATATAAGTTTGTTCAACTTCTTTATTTTTTATTTTTATTCTTGAAAATGTTAAATAATTATATATTGTGTAGGTTTGTTATAAGTTTTGAAAAGAATATTTTCAGATAGACTTATTTTTAGACATTTGTTTATAATGATTTTCATTAATTTGTACATTTATTTTCATAAAAATATTGAAATTTCATAAAATGGAAAATAAAAAGTGGTAGGGCTTTAAGGGGTAGTAACTAAGTAATAGAGAAGAAGTAAATCTTATTTATTTTAGGATGTTTATATGCTGTAATAAAATATTATTGAAAACAACTTTTTAAACGATATAAAATATATTTCAAACATAGACGTTTTCAAGAATATAATTAAGCTTCTCTAAAAGAATATCATTCTTAAGAATGTTTTTAGGAATCTTATGCCCTAAAATATATAAAAAAAAATCATTTCATAAAACAAATCAAACCAAAAACACAAATTTTACCAAAGCTCCAAAATAATAAAAGACGTACGTGTTCTCATAAACTATGCTAAACATATTTTTAGAAAAGCGTGCAATGGTTATCTAAATACAATCTGATTAGTTTAGCTTTTAAATAATATACATTTGATAAAAAAAATTATTGATCATGATTTATTCTTTTTCGTAGTTTTAGGTCTCAAATAATAAATTGAACAGAAGTAAAAAAAAAAAAAAAACTACTTTTTCGTTAGATGAAGCTATATTTTATTATTAAATATTGTAATGAAAACACATCCTTGCGATGCATGTTGTCAGAGAAAGAATAAGAAACAAATAATCAAGTTGGTGATTGAAGTCACTCAACTAACCCCTAAATAAACATTTTACTAGTTTCCAACCCAAGGCTTTTTCAACTTGAAAGAGTTTAGAAGACGTACTTATAAAAAGACAAACACGCAAGAACAGGCACTCCAAAGAAAGGTGGTGGAAGCTGTTCTAACCGATGAAAGTGTGCAACTTGGAAATTACACATAGTGGTGCGATGATTCAGCATTCAAACACATATTCAACTAGTTGTGTAGTACAGAATAAAGAAAGGACTCGTTGGGTAACACTCCCTCCTCCATTAAACGCAGTGAATTAATTGTTGTTATAACTATCATAGTATTTGACTTTGACAAGTGACGGTAATGTGAACAATTGTTCCTAGCTACAAAATTAATTTTTTATGTGAATATATTAAATAAATATTTTTTTCATAAAAAAATCTTGTCATTATAAAAGATTATTTTTTAATAAGATGAATATACATAATTGTAAAAAAAATAAATTGATATTAATTATATCTATTTTATTCTTTTAAATTTTAATTTTTTTATTTTTTTATTATCACTTTTAATAAAATTTATATATTTTTTGTCTGAAAAAATATTAAACCATTTTTTTTTCTCTCACTAAAAAAAATTTGGATCCTCCACCCACTGAAACGGAAAATAATTCATGATCAATCAATCCAACATCTGATCATGGGGCACGACTGCATGACCTATTTCATAAATCCTTTACTATTTTATAAAGAAAAGGTTAAAAACATATAGTTTAGTGTCTTATAAACATACGATACTAAATATTTATACTGCATAAAAAATTAATACAAAAATGTTATGAAAAACATTTAAAATTATTCTGTATTCATTAATAGAAAGACAAACAGTATAGTGTCTGTCTGTTTGTCCATTTTTTTCTGCTACTTGAATTAATTATTTGGTCATTTTGGTGATTTCTTTTATTAATGTAACTGATATCAGAGAAAGAGATATTTTTTTTGAATAACTGATATAAGAGATTGAAATGGAGTAATAAAGTAGGATAAAAAAAGTCTAAAAATTTAGAATCCAAGTAGGGACATTCCTCCGGTGGATCAGTATTGCAAATGGTACATTATGGACCATGTTGAAAAACCTGGTATAATAGGTTGTTTTGGTTTATTGTATATTTTTATATTTTTAGTTTTTAAAATTTTAAATAGTAAGAAAATTACGTTTTCAACCTTATTGAAATTAACCCTACCTCTTTACCGATAGTTAGGGTGCGTGCCTGTGATCGTGAGAGACTGAAACCTAGGTTTTACAAATTGATTTCCGGCGACTGATAAAATCTTGTAGATCGATTTGACGGAGCGTTGCGAACCGTAGATCGTCTGGCTCCGACGGAGGAGAAGACAACGCTGAAGGTGGCTCTGACAGAGACGAAGCCAATATGTGAATAGATAAGATAAAATATGGTTTTGTTTTCTTTATTGTGAGGAAAAGAAGAGGGTGTGGACGTTATCTTGTATTCTAGTGTAGCCAATATGTGTCACGTTGCCATTCCATCACGTGTAGCTTCATTTCCATGACTCTCCCTATTCACGCGACACGTGTCCAACATCGAAACTCACAACCCAATCCCCTCTCCTACTACAAGACAAACCACTATCCAACAACAACACCACTACTCGCCTCGTACGCGCCACCACACCACCCGCTCCTCTCGCCACGTGTCCCTTCAAAACCCCCCTCATCCCTCCACGTGTCACCCCCTCATCCCCTAACCCCATTCCCGTCATTTCCTACACTCCTTGCTCCCGTCTTCGCCTTTTCTCTCCTTTTCCCTTTCTCCTCAAAAATTCTTTTTTCCCTCTCTCTCTCTCCTTCTATATCCTCAGCAACACACTCAGAAAATGTTGAACAAATAGCTAGAATCTTTTGTTCGAAACAAAAACGTATGAATTGATCCGTTTTTCTACGGAGTCGTCACCATGAATCATCTTCAGTTACCACCAACAAGCTACACGCTTGAATTTCACGTTTCTCCGAGGTTTTATTATCATCCGTGTCGTGTCTCTGTCTCCGTCTCTTAGTTTCTTCTTCAAATGGCAGAAGTTGAAGACAGAGACAACAACACTCGTCACCACCATCATTACATTTCTTCAACAACACAATCTCCAATGAACAATTTCCCGCGAGATCTGTTAAGAACCTTCATGGGAGTGAACAATAATAATAATAATAATAATCACCACAATTTGCCTATGCCAGTGGTGAAGTTAGAGGAGGAGGATTTAGAACTAAGTCTCGACCTTTCGATGAATGGTCGATTTGGGGTGGACCCCACGGCGAAGAAGATAAAGAGAACAACTTCGATACCGGAGTTTGCGCGCGACGAGGAGATGGGATATGCTACGGTGGGGTGCACGGGGTCTCTGGTAAGGACGTGTTCGCTTCCGACGGAGACCGAGGAGGAGTGGCTGAAGAGGAAGGAGTTGCAGACTCTGCGGCGGATGGAGGCGCGGAGGAAGCGCTCCGAGAAGCAGAGGAACATGAAAGCCTTGAGAGAACAACAACAACAACAACAGAGAGTTGTTGGTGTTGTTGGGTCCCAAGGGAGCAATCCGGTGGATCAAGGTGTAGGGGGGTACGGTGAGGTTGCAATGGCACCACCCTTGGCGAGAACTGTGTCGTTGACCACACGTGTTTGTGGACTCGGCTTGAATGGGGACAGTGAAAAAGAGAAGAAGAGTGGAATAGTGTTGCCACCTACCTCGCCTTCTCAGGGTTCCATTGGTTCTTCCGGAATCTCTGAAGCTGAGTCTCAACTGGGTCAAGGTAATTTAATTACTATTACTACTATTTTATTTTGCCCTTTTTTTTTGTATTTGTCAATGCATTTGCTTGCTTTCTGTAATTGTCCTGGTTTTTAGTCCTTTTCTTTTTTGTGTGTTTTCCTTTTAGGATATTTGTTAGTCACCAATCAAGCCGGAAAAGTGCCATTTTTGTTACTATTTTTTTTTTCTTTCTTGTTACTTTTCAACCCTACTGAGGAATTAAATCTAGGAGAAGGCAAGGAAAGTCTAAAATTTACGCAAATATCAACGTTTAACTCACCCAAAAGACTTATGAGAGATCAGATTTGACATTTTTCGGATGTGAGATCCATCCTGTCTTGTTCCATGCGAGTTTAACTTTTCAACTCTATTGTAATGAAAATTGGAATTACTGTTTTTATTTATTTATTATTATAGATGCTAATTTTGCATTAATTGATCAAGATGAGTGAGTTTTTGGATGTTATTGTATTTGTCACATGGAGCCATCAGCGACCGTGGGATCACTGTCAGAGACGTCAGATCATGTCTGCCCCTCAAATAAATTTTGTCTTGGTTCAATTTGGCAATTACTAGGTGATTTTTGTAACAACAAAACGTTTCACCTGATAGTATTATTATTTAAGCTGGAATTGGAATTTAATTTTAAGATTCATAAAACGCTTTTCAGAGTCTGGATTTTATAAGTTAGTTTTAGCACCCAAAAAAAAATAGTATATGCTACTGGTATGTCTTATGTGAAAAAATAACATCATCCAAAAATGAAAGCCTTATCCCTAGTGGCTAGTATGTCGGGGAGATTCTTACTATGTTGAGAAGTCTCGAAAACATAAAACTGGAGATGAACATATGCATGTATAAATATTAAATTTAAGGCAATCATTCTTTTTCTTTTTTCACCTGAAAGAAAGCAGTCATTCTACTGCTTAGAATTTCAATTTCTTTTTTACTCTAGGCTAGAAAAATGAATATGATTAATTAGTACAAGAGTTTGGATCCTCTATAGCCATGCAGCCTCTCCAGCAAATATCTACCTTTAATAACCAATGACCAATTATAAAAATATTCTTTTTATATCCTCACCTTTTATAACCATCAGATATAAATTCTGTAGAGGCAGCAGAATTGTTGCAGACAATCCAAGTGCTTAGAAAACTGAAGTTTTAAACATTATTTGTCATAGTATCCTAATGATAATCAAATTATATTTTTGAAGGAGACAACTAATTTACTTGAATTACATGACCAAACGAAGCTCAATGGTACTATAGCATATTTATTATTATGGTAAAACTAGGTTTATGGATGAGAGTGCTTTCAAATCAATAGCTAATCGCTATCTCTTGGAACACTATATAGTTTAGTAATAAGTTTTTATCTCATTTCAGGGTATACAAGTAATACTTGTAATGTTAAAAATTATTAAAACCCTCCATTTCTTTTTCTTGTAATGCTCATTTCACACTTAATCTATTAAAATATTTAGGAAGTTCAAACTTGTTAATTATCTTTAGATATTATTAAAATATTGAGATATAAAATGTATTTGAGTTTTATTCGAACCCATATTCAGCTTCATGATCTGTATATTAGGTTTGGCAAAAGTAGGCTAAAGTGTGGTTAGAATTTTTTACTCACAACTTTGGTTTCATAGTTTAACATCAACATTAGAGAAGTTGTTGATTCTTGTTTTATTCAATATATTTTTTTCTTGTATAAATATGCTAATTATCATGAAAACTGCAACTAGTTTCAAAGGTGTATGTTTAATATTTCTTTTATAAATTGGCTAATTTTCCATTTGGCAGTTGCCCCCTTTCGATATATTACCACCAAAATGTCCAGAACATTAATTGAGTTTGGACTTGAGTGTATGCATTGTTTTGAAGAGTTACAGCCTTGTGTTCTGTGGACACAATTATACTTCAGTTATATTGATTCATCATTTACTTCTAGTAGCTGAGGGTATGGATGGTTGCTCAAGTATATGTCTCAAAGAAATCATACTTGTAATCACAAAAGTATTGTAATTCATGAAATGCTTTCTCCTTTACTACATGCTATATCAGTTGACAAGTTGATTAATCAACGCTTATATCATGATTTAATTACTTCTCTATCTGCAAGCTTCTAACTTTTTACAGTGGTGGTGACAGAAGTGGATTACATGATTTTTTTTTTTTTTTGGGCATATCTTTAACTATTTTTCAAACCATTTTTGCTACACTTCAGGAACAACATCTATGGATGTTAGAAGCCCTACCAGTGCTAACTTGTTGCCAGACAGTGAACTGAAATCACCAGCAGGTGTTGCTGAGAACAACACAGGCAAGAATGCTGCTGCTGCTGCTGCAGCAGTGACAATAAGAAGTCAATCTAACAAACATTCACCACCACAAAGCAGAACCAAAGACATTGTGAGGAACTTGTTGGAAGACATGCCCTGTGTCTCCACCAAAGGAGAGGGCCCTAATGGGAAAAGAATAGAAGGCTTTCTTTACCGGTATGGAAAAGGCGAGGAAGTGAGGATAGTGTGCGTTTGCCATGGCAGTTTTCTCACCCCTTCTGAGTTTGTCAAGCACGCTGGTGGCAGTGACGTGGCAAACCCCTTGAAACATATTGTTGTTAGTCCAAGCTTGTTGTGAGGCCAAGAGAAAGAACCAGCCAATTATATGAGTGATCAAATTTTTACTTTATCGACTCCTATATTCACTCTTGAACTCACCTCTACTTCTACTTCTAATCTGCATGTTATGTTCAAGTTCTGTTCATCTTTTGAAATCATAGATAATATTATGAAAGAATCTGATTTTCTTATTCAGGTATTCTTCCCCTTTGTTCCTATTTGACAGTAGAACAGGAGGGACAATGATACCTGTTAGAGTTTGTTAGCTAGTTTTCTGTTATCTGTTTGTTTCCATCAACTTAATTTAGTAGTTCAGTTTTCATTTTTCTTCCCTTGTGGTAAATCACTAAATTGATGTTACATTCTAACAAAAAGAAATTGATGTTGCATATATTTTTGGGTTAAAATTAGTGTATTAACTTTAAAGTAATTCTGTCAAAAAAAAAAAAAAACTTTAAAAGTAACAAAAGCTATCAAGGCTAGATTCTTGTATTTCATTTTTCACTCGAGATATGGAATGAAATGGAAAGGATTTGAAAATGGAATAAAATAAAATAAAATTGTTATTCTTTTTTAGGATAAATGAAATAAAACAAAGATTATAACTTTTTAATTATGATTAGTTATTAGGAATATGACGGAACGAAAGACCAAGGAAAGAGAGAAGAATGCACCAAAATGCAGGTGCTGCATCAAACGTCGGTGGTTGTTTTTTGTTGTAAGTGAATGCAACGAAAAGATCCGGAAATAATGATAAATGAAATAATTCATAAATTATTGAGATTTCGTGCTGTGCTCATTTCAAAATTTCTGCTTTGTCCTATCATCAGCCAATGAAGAAAAATAAACAAATTGAGCCATGAAATTATTTTTTATTTTAAAATTAGAACACTTGATAAAAATGTCATTCCATTACGATTTTTCTAGGACGAACCTTTGGTCAACATTTCACCTCTAGCAGTTGTTGCACTCACAGAGACAACTATTAAAGTCATTAAATTATGATTAGTTATTTTAAAATAACAAAAATCTAGTCCTTAGTGAAGAATTATACCTATATAATTTTGTTAGATGTAAAGATTAGTTTTTTTAAAAAGAAATAAAACAAAAAATATCATTACATTTTAAAAAAGCATTTTTTTTCTTCGTAATTAACTAGAGAAAATTATACAATTTTTCCTCTGCTCGTGCAAATTCATAATATATGTGTGTTGAAATTCATCTAATTAATACAAGTGTGTGCACTGCGTGTCTTCATTTTGCTGTATAAGGAATTTATTATAAAACAATCCTCTCTTTTCAATGGAACCTTCTTTTTCTATAAACTAAAGTCTAGCATGACTTGACTCTCAAATGATGCATGCAACCTTCTCTCTCCCACTAAATCTACCTTAGCTTGACTTAACTCTCAAATGATGCATGAATGGATAAGTAGATTTTAAATGCAGGATGCATTTTTAAATTAGTTAATGACTGAGATTTATTACCTCTACCTTGTAATAATAAAGGTTTCAGGTAAATTTGCTATTTCGTCGCTCATTAGAAAGTTTTTAAAATTGTAAAGAAAGGATAACTGGATAAGTTAAGGAAGGAAGGAAACACAAGGCTAAGGTGAATATAGAGAAGATACATTATATCTGAGTTTATTTTAGTGTGTTTTTCTTGTTTTTGTGTTATCCTATACGTGTTACAGAATATTTGAGATTTTTTGCCATCGACATTTGATAGAGATATAGTTTTCTGTGGTTTAATATGCCAAGCTGACCATCCTAAAGACGTGGAAATTACTATTTGGTGTTTAATTATGAAGAAATCTTTTTCTTGGATTTTTTAAAATTATTTCCTTGTATTTCATCCCCTTACCCACCCAAAAAAAAGTAAAATATTAAGCACCCAATTATACAGAGTTAACGTTTAATTTCTTGCTTGATTACACCGGGAACTTGGTGAATTAGAAAATATTTCACACTTTTGTTATGGGGATGGGAGCAATAAAAAATTCGGAGCTGTTTCTGGACTCAAAAAGTTGTCAATGCCATTGATTGCGAACTTCAGCAGAAACAAGCTTTTAGATAGTCAAGGTCAGCTAATTAATTCAATGACATGAAATTGATCCAGCCATCTAAATTGGTTCTTTAATATGCATGATTTTTGTCTTAATCTGATCTTTGATTATTCTATTCTGCAGTTTTACAGCGTGCCACTTCAGATTGATCTGTTTATAATTGCACAATTTGGTTTATGAAAGATGAAACATTATCCATCCACCTCCATATGTTAACCCAAAGTGCAGTGTAGAATAAAATGCAACAGCCCATAATTAATTATTCATATATCAGGCACTAATCGTATAAAGATCAAGTTTACTGCTAACTATTAAAGTTTCTTGTCTCATGGTCATATATATTAAGCAGATAAAAATAAGTATGGAAATATTACGGATATTATGGAACTATATATGACAGAAAGGCTTATCAAAATCAATACGAGGAACAGTGCATGTTATATAATGGTAAAAATTAAAGGATCGGAGAACATTACATAAATGAATATTAATCCTTTGGCCTGTTATTGTTGTTGATATTCACTTGGTTAATTTTTCAAAGTCGCTGGGGAGTGATAGCAGACTCTCATGTCACTTGGTTGTACACCACATTTCACCAGTATTTCATTTTTCTTACGTGCCATAATTTCACCCTTTTTGGTGAAGCATATTGGGAGCAAGCCACAACAAGGATGAGATAAAACAAATGACTTGGTCCAAGTAGACTTTGTATTCCTTCATCATTCACTTGTCAGATAGACACAGACATTATCCCATTACGCTCAAATGATATGGACGTGGATAGTTCAATGCATGTGGCAGTGGAATCTCCCATAACCATCTTTCCGTCACATCAAATGCAATAATAATTCTCTGCATGAACCCGCCGCAAGCACAACAGCTACCCAGAATTCATACTTGGAAGCGGGTGATGCATTTGGAATGTTGACATTACGTCAGCTGAATTATCATCTATGTCCAGGAATTAGCTTCCAAATAGGAATTAGAGAAATCCTTGAGAAGTCTCTGGGTGGGTGCAGCGGCTAGGTCAAAATGGGATTTAGTAAATTGAGGGAAAACCAAGACTTACAAAGCATTTTAGACGCCCTTAACAAAATTTCTTCAATCAACAAATCAGGGAGGGTTTTGTTGATTTTCATCTTTCTTTCCCTAATGGGTGGTGAAAATGAACAATTCAATACTAACTTTTACCTCTACTAGTTCGTCACTTTGAATACTAGAAATTAGAGTTTTGTTGTACAGTGATCTTATCTTGCTAGTATAAAATTACCTTTCATCAAGAATATGTTGAAATACAAACTTGATTTTGGGTATTATTTGTCTAAATAATAAAGTTCAAGTTTTAGAAGATTCTAAAAGACATGTCAAACTAAAATTTTGGAGGCATATATTCTAGAAGGATCTCCTTAATAGATTATTTCTAGAATAATTTATAGAATATTTTAGAATGTGTCACTAAGTATTAAGAAAGTTTTAGAAGTTATTTGCAATTATTAGATTAAATGTATATTGGCAAAATCCTAATCATTGAGAGGAATCACTAATATAAAGTAAAGGTGTTGTATTAGAGTTATATGAAATCAATAATCATGCCATAGATCAAAAACCATCATTTATACAAATAGTCTCTTCCTCCAAAACTTCCTAATCTTTCTCTTTCTCAAATATTTCCTTCACTACTAAAATTTCATCCAATACCTGTAATTTAAAAAAGCAAAAAATACAGACTTACACTGGAAAAAAAAGTTATAGGGAGATAGAATTACCCAAATTTAAGTGGATTACTGATTTATTTATCTTATATTATCTATCTTTAATTTCATGGAAAACAAAAATAGTCATAGGAGTAGAATTATCCAAAATTTTCAAAACTTTTCATTTATTTTTTTATGAATCCAATTTTTGTTTTACCTCTTCCTTAACGTTCACGTTATCCTAAACTCTTCCGAACCACAGAAACTCCCCAAACCCAGGACGAGATAAACAAAACAAAGCTAACATCCCCATTAACCCAAAAGAACCAACACCACCACAATCTGCTTCCTAAAACCATAGAAAGCTTCAAATCAAAACTATCAAGGTGCATTTCGTTTTCTTTCTTTTTTCAATTGATGTGATTTTCGTAGTAATTGTGGAATGAGAGTGGAATTTATTTGCAGTTAATTTAATTTTGAGATATCGGTTCTGTTGATTTTGAAGTTCTGGTTTTGCCATGAAAGTGTCAGGAAACGTCTATATGTTGATGGATTTTGGAGTTTATGAATTCAGTAGCATGGGAGTTTCTGGTTTCAAGTGCTTTGAGATGCCATGTCGCATGATGAAGAGAAATTTTATTCAGTATAATTTTTTGTAGAACAGAGAGAACGATAGGAAAAGAAAAAAAAAAGAAAAAGAAATGCGTGATAAGAATAATAAGATAGATGATGTGATAGATAAAAAAAAAAACATAATATTAATAGTGTAGAAAGTATTATAATTTTTCATTCATGGGAATCAAAAAGTAAATAACTCACACACTATGAACCTAGCTAGGCCTCCTTGACATAAAAACAATTTTATGACCTAAGAAATGTGTTATTGGGTAAGGAAAATGTCAAATGTGGGCTAGCTATGAGGTGACATGGGAATGTGTAGTGGAGTAGTGTGGCCTAATGTTGATGCAATGAAGTGGAATGTATGCAGTTGTATTTGTCTCTGCTGGGCCCTGCAAACAGTGTGTTTGTATGCAACAGTTTTGAAGTGTGAACACAAACAAGAAAAAAAAGACTGAGCACCATAAAAAAACAAGAAAAAAGACTTTTTTCTTCTTCTAATTATGTTCCATATGCAGGTTGTTTTCTGATAAACAAGTTGACAAAGTGTAATATTTTTTAGATGCTTTTTGGTACTATTCCTCAATCAAAAATAGAGTCTACTTTGATTTCAATAACGTACATAATTATAGCTGAAAGGGCTAATTATCAAGATAAAATTCTAATTTTGATTGACCTATGATATTACCCTTAAATTTTCTTTACAAAAGTATTATTATTTTTTATATAAAATAAGTTAATTAAACACAATCTCTTTTGTTTTTGTTCCTTTTTCTGGTTCATCCTTCTTATCTCGTGTCTCAGTGATCCAACTTTGAGATCTGTTGGACCGAGACAAAAAATTTGCCTTACAATCATTTCTGTAATAAAATAATTGGAAGCAGGCTTAAGTTGCTTACGAAATCCATACCTTGTTCATTGAATCTCAGTTGAGTCAGTTCTGCAATCTCACTCAAAAACAGTGGTTGTGTAGGACAGTACAATGTGTGTCAAGATCTCTACCATTGTTAGTGGATGAGCCAAACTCTGAACAAATTGTGGATTTCTCTGGCTTCTACCGTGGTAATATGCTCTAGCAATTTCTTTCGAAATTGAATTGGGACCAATTGTACAAATTATAAATATTTTGATTCAATAGTTATTTTCACAAAATCAAGTGTTGTCCAGTGAACCACAGAATCTGTGAAGATTTTTCTATGAATTGTTTGAGTCTAGTGTTGCTTTTTTATGAATACATTACTATCAGCGTTTCAGATACTTTCAGAGAAACAAGACGTTAAATCAATATAGATTTGTTTGTAAGAGTAAGAGCACATTTGTGTGTTTGTTGTGCCTTGTTTTCTTTGGGCATCTTTGATTCCAAAGAAAGGTCGATTGGACCTAAAGATCCTAATCATACTATGTAGTGAAACACATAGGCCACCTGATCACAAAAAAAATAAGTCATGGCAAGTTTTTCCATAGACCCTTGCTGTTTCAATAGGCTTGAACATCATTTGTTGATTTGATTCAATTGTCTCTTAATACCACTTGACAATATAAACAAAGTGTGTTTTGCTTGCACTAGAAACACTGTTAAAAATTACAGGAAACTGAACTGCTAATACAGTAGAAAAATCTGCTATACTGCAAATTTTGTTAAATTCTTGAACATTCCCAAAGCTCAAGCTTACCCCCATCACATTAACAATAACTGATACAAGATGTAGAATTTCATAAATTACAGAAAATAAAAAATGTTGACAAGAATCAAATTTAAAAATAATATTGCCAAAAAAAAAAAACTTGTCCAGAAGCTTGTGTGCAAACACTCCTCATCTGCTGTGAATCCACCACAAGAGATTAGTGAACGAATTCCCATCATCAAAACCTGTCAACTTTCTAATATTCTGCAATGCTGTTTTCTTATCATAAATTCCTTGCAAGGCATAGGTCATCCCCTTCCACCCTTGACTACTTAAAAAGGGCACTGTCCATTCCACAAGCTCCTTCACATAATCAGCATCAGAGAACAATGTCTCAGTAATAGGCAACAAAGGTAGCACTTGGATTCCAAGCCTACACTCTCTACATGTAGCAGGGGCCCACCATAGTTTACTATCCCTCTTGTTAGCCCACAGAACACCCACTATTCTGTTATCTTTTGCAAATTCTTCTTCATACAAGTTGTCTTCTGCTTTCACATGCCACCAAGTTTGTGCAGCAAGAATCTCCAACGCCACCAGCGTTGATCCAGTGTCAACAAGACTTGAGTCACCATATGCTAGACCCAGCAATGCTGCTGCATAGTATGCATTCACTGCTTCACTTGTACTTTCTTGATTCCTTCCATCTTCAAATTCAGTCAACCCTGCAGCCCAAGAATGTAACTTATAAAGATCAAAACACCTTAGGCGTGTATAATCCGAGTTATATCGTTGGCCCAAGTTCATAAAATCTGTCACAAGTGAATAAACTTGTGGCTTGTACATTTGTCCCCATTGAGGATCAATCTTTGCAAGAACTGCAATTCCATAAATGAAGTACCCCAAATGGAAATGGTGATCATTGTAAATTCCAAACCCAAAATCAGCAGTTGAATCTGTAGAGCCATGTTTAGTAACAAGTCCACGCCATTTTCTTTCATAGAGAAAAGCATTCCCTTTGAAAGTTCCATCCAACCAGGGCTCAATAGTCTCCTTCAGAAACTTCTTAACCTTTGGAATCACTTTAGGGTAAGACACTTCTTCCGCTATCAACGCCAACCTCGCAGCCCTTCCAACCTGCTTCCCATAGAAATAGGATGAATTTGTTCCTATTGCTGAAGAATTCAGCGCTTGAACATCCTTAACAAGCGCCGTGACGATCTCGCCATAAGACCCTTTCTCCACACCTTTTTTAGAATTCCATGTCACAGGAATAGGATTGGTTTTCAACACCCATGAATCTCCAACAACACCAACAAGGTCACCATCAATGCTTCTATACTTAAATTCACGAAGCACAGTAACATCACGATCATATGACAGAAGCTTAGCATGAAGAGGGTGAGCCAGCATGAGCAAGTCCCCAGAACGTTTCTTTTGCCATTTATACTCAACACTGAATGGTTTCTTGAGTGCTGCATCACCAGACACAGGGTAACAAGAACTGAACTTGTCAAGAGTTTCCACATACTTGGAATCAGAATCAGGCAAAGCCGCTATACGAATGATACCAGAAAATGGCTTGGATGTAACCTCAGAAGGAACATGGTTCAAGTAGATTGGAGAGGAGGTGTATATGATCCATGTCTGAGTGTTGTTAAGCTTAAGGGTGTGCTTGGTGTTGTAATCATCTGAAGACAAGGAAACTATTGTGTGCACTGTTTTGATGGAAAGAGGTGTTAGCTTTGTGACAGAAGCAGTTATATAAGGGCTTCCTCTGACAAGAAAGAACCTAAGGTTGGAGCTTGGAATGTCCAAAGTGACACCAAGGTCACTGTAGGATGAGACTACACGGTTTTGTTGATATGATGAGTATGTTTTAGTGGCAGAGATTGTGAGATCTGGCACAAAAGCTTGGTACAGGAGTGCTGTGGTGAAGAGGAGAAGAGGGTATGAGGCTGAGAGTGAAGAGTTTGAGGATTGGATGAGGTAAGGATGAATGTACTCAGGCTGTGTCCCATTTGGAATAACAAAGTTTTGGAAGAAAGAGTTTGTGGGGAGTGGTGATGAAAGGAGGTTTGGTGAGAAGTAGGTTGAAGGGTCTGGGATGACTGTGGATTGAGTTTGAGGGAAGAGAAAAGAAGAAGACATTGTTTGTGGAGAAGAGAGAAGGGGATAGGAGTTGTGGTTTGCTTATTGCAATGTTTGTGGTCTATTCTTATATGAAGCTAAGAGATTTTCTAGACCTAGCAAGTTGACTTTAGAATAATGGTTCTGTGTATTATTATATCTTGCCTCACAATCCTTGTGTTTGGTTAAGTTATGGTAAAAGAACATTAAGAGTGAAGAGGAAAATTACAAGATAGTGTTCATTGTAAGCTATGCAATTAAGTGGAGTAGGTAAATGTTTGTGTGGTTAAAATTATTATAGTCACCACTTATTAGAGTGAAGAGGAAAAGACAAGATAGTGTTAAATGTTAATTGAAAGCTATGCAATTAGTGTTGAGTGTGTAAATGTTTATGCTTAATTACTTACTGTATAATTTAGTGTGTAATTGTGTGTTGTTTTTCATTTGTTGCTTTGTATAAGCTGGCATGCAGTTTACTTGGATGAAACCGATGATTGATTATAGTAGTATTTTGTGTCCATTATTTTTTTTATGCCAGAGAGGCAGATCATGTGAACTCCCAAGGCAGGTAAAAATTCCAAGCGGAACGAAAATTTTTTCCCTGATTTGTTAAACCCCTCTGTCTCTCTCTGTTCAGTTTACCATGTTTGAAGAGCTTTTGTTAATGGATTGCACGAGATATTCTTATGGAACAATGTTACTAGTATATTCTTTTACATATCTTCTCAATACTTTATAAAAAAAAATAACTATATTTAATATTTTGTTACTTATACTATACAAATTAAGTAAGAAAAATTGTAGGAAGAAGTTGTAAGAGGATTTAAAAGTTCTCATTCTTATCTAAGTCTGTTCTACCAAAATATAACACGACATAATATTGGCGTATTTGGTTATTTTGTTACTATGCCAGCTTTTCCGTGCAGTTTTTACTTTTTATTTTCTTTGTCTATTTGGATGTTGAAAGCTGCGGTAGTGCTTGCCTTGCAAGTGGTGATCGAGTAGCACAATGGTAATGGTGAAAACACAATAAAATCTCATTGATTGTGTTCCTGACCATTTATTACCTCATTAGCACTTCAGCTCCAACACATAAATTCACATATATTGATTGTAATAATTGTGGAATTAAAAGCTGAAAAATCCTAGACCAATGACGAAGGTGTGCGTTGAATTCTACAACACTGAATGATTTCTCCAATTTTGCATGTTGCAACTAAATCTCTCTTTTAACCGACGCCTAAAAAATATTTATTGGAAGAAAAATAAATTTCAATATTAATCTTTCACTTTCGATGAATCATTTTTTTATTTAAAAAATCATGTCTTTCCAACTTGAAAACAGGTAAGATGCATTGGGAAAATGGTGTAGTACTATTGAGTTCAACTACAAATTCTTCCATTTTTAGTTTTTATTTATATTTTTTTTTTCAGTTCATGCACATACGTGCGAGATATATAATTTGAACCCGTTAAAAAGCCGACGAATTGGTACATTTTTTTATAAGCGGTTTTAATTTCATTAAATGCACAAGATGTGCATAAATTTCCCCCAAAGGAGATAACAAATGGATATCCATCTAAAACTATTTATTATACCTTTTAATGCAATTTTAAGAATTAGACTTTTTTAAGAGCTCTTAGCTCCTACAAAAATGAATTAAAATAAATTCTATAATTATCTCCCATTTGCTTCTAATAAAAAAAAAGTATGTATTAATAAATGCACTTAATTTAGTAATTGATATTAGAAATTCCAGGAATCATCCCTACCTAATGAAACAGCTTTATATTATAATAATTAAGAAACTTATATTTTTGTAGCAATAAAACCATGAAAAAAAAAGAGTTATGCACTCACAGTATAAAAAATATACACATTTATGCAATCACAATTCATTATAAAAAATTATTGACTTTTAAAATAATTATATTTAAGTTTACATGATATATGATTGAATGACGTTATAAAAGTATTTTATCTGGTTAATATATAGATATTAAATTTCAAATTATTTGGAACAACTTTGATGTAAGCTAAAAAATTATGTCTAAAAAGTTACATGTAAATTTTGATGTCAGCTAAGAAATAAGGAGTGAAAATAAACTAAAGCTCTCTCATTAAAATCAAATCACGTATTTCAATCTTTAAAGAGTTGGATGAGATTTTTTTAAAAAAAAATTAAGATAAATATATTAATTTTAAATTAATGAAAATATAATTTATTTATTATTTATTATTTATTATTATCTATTAATAACTGCCGAACAAACTATTATGATTGATCTTCATCTTCATCTAGATGCACCTTTTGTTCAATTGTTTTGTCAGCGGAGATGCACCTTCATCTTATATGACCGTTGAACTAATCAAATGTAATTAGTTCATACAATCTTCAACGCTTCATAAATTGTTAAATTATAATAATATAAGTAGTATTTAATTAAAGTAAAATGTATGGGAGACAAATGTACTAACAAAATCAAATCTGCATCGTTTCCGTTGCGTGCTCGGCTAGCTACACGCTCCCGCATACATGACGTAGCAGGTGACCGTTAAAGAACAAACAAAAATGAAAAATCTTTGCGACTTGCAAGGATTTGCTTTGACATATTCTAAAGCAAATGTAAAAAGAACTAAGAAAAACCACCGTTGGACTTGCTTTATTATTGCTTTGAAATAGGATGATATCAACCATCTAACCAAAGACTCACTGAATTGATTGGGTATTTAATTGAATTAACTGTACAAATTAATTAGTTAGCGTAAAAAAATTAAGATTTTGAAGTTGTGGCTTGAATAATTATACTTTTTTTACTATTATTATTATTATTATTATTATTATTATTATTATTATTATTATTATTAATTTGACATAATACTTCGATCCAAATGAATTTTTATTAAAATGCTAAAACATAAGGGGATTTATTAATTATTATGGCATGCTATATATTTAAAACAATAGTGAACTAGTAGACCAGGTTGCTTATACTAATATAAAAAACAAAAATTAATTTCATACATATTTATTTTAAGAATTTAATTTACATACACTATCAACATAAGTCAACTAATAAGAAATGCATGATAAATATGGTTTTTAAAATATAATTATTATAAAAATTAATAAACTTAAGCACACCACAATTTGTAATTAAACGTTTTGTGTGGTCCTAACACATACTAATTACTCTTGAGTGTTTTAAAATATGTAATTATTCTTAAATTTCGTGTAACAATGTCCCCCTTACTATATGTTAAGTTTTCATTTCTAACCCATCAAATAGACGTTTCAATAAAACCAAAAAAGTCTTGTTTTTTCAGTAAACGGTGCTTTGCAAAGAGTGTTTTTCAGTTAGAATATAATTTTTGGTTCAAAATATGTATAAGATATGGAGATCCACGAACGGAGCATAAGTCAAGGTTAGCAATAATTTCGCCAGCCAATTATGACCTAAAATAGTTTATACAAGTTACATACATTATACATATATAAGAAGAGATTCATAAGACCAGCAACTATAAGAATAGAAGGATTCAGCCATGTGTATAGGGAGTTAAATAATTTTTTTTATGGTGTACAGTTACAAACTTTTTTGCTGTTAGTGACTTTTATCACGTTCTATGGATGAATGTTCATATGTTTTGGTATCTCTTGCACTAACTTATGTACTTAAATCCCGTTTATGCTTTATTTTGCTGTCGTTATGTCTTTTGGATGATTGTTGATGAAGGGATGCTCAGATCTATTCTTATTAATTAACTATTTTGGGATCTCTTAATTATTAATGCATTTTCCCTCGTGCTTATTATTCGGAGTTAGTTCTAGTTTTTGGACGATATTTGTTGATTAATAGATATGAGATGAGCCTAAACTTGTTGCATTAGTTGTTTTAGATATCTTGCTTTGCACTATAGTATATGTACTTTTTTGTCGGGTTTCTATTCATGAAATGATGCTATCTTCATCTTAAAATAGGAAAAAAGAAACTGATGTTTATGATGAATGAACCATACTAATCGGGTAAAGTTAATTAACCTCTTGGTCGACAATTCATAATAATTAATAAGGCCAACTTATAGCAATGAAAAGGCTAGCTTCATTATAATCTAGCTACCTACCCTTTTTATGAGGGCTGCCCTATTAATTTAATTGACCGTTAATTCATCACATGTGTTGTCTATCTTTTTTTCCTCGATCAATGACATAACGAGTTCTATAACTAGACTCTAGAGAACTAAAGGCAACCTTTTACTTTTTTCCTCGATCAATGACCTTAACTTGTAACCTATTCGCCATCTAATCATGTGCAAATTGATATGAGCTTGAAGTTTTGCCATTTAATCGAAATCATGCTATAGTATAACCCCTCCCGAGTGTGAATAAACAAGACATGTTAGTATCTACTCTCTTTTTTACTAAAATGGATAATTTTGCAAAATTATTTATCAGTATCGATATTTTAAAAAATTATTTAGGGTTGATTTTTGTCAAGTAAGATTTAGGAAGCACCACTTTAAGTGGCGTCTTGTATTTTTCGTTTGTCATGTACTAGAAGATGTCACTTTGATTGACTCCTTTTTATGTTATTTGTCAATAAATGAGATCATCCTAGCATGTTTCATATCTCTTAAGTACTTAGCATCGATCAAATCAATTCTAAAAAATAAAAGTCGACATTAAATACATGTTTAACATCAACTTTTCTTTCTTAGAGTTGGCTTGATCAACATTAAATACCTAATTGTTGGCTACACATAAGATGCGCTTCCTATACTAACAAAACACCTAAAAAGTAGTCAATCAAAGAAACACAACTTACAATAGGACAAATGAAAAGTACAATATGTTACTTAGAGTGATGTTTCCTAAATTTTAATTGACAAAAATAGTCGTGATAGATAAATATTTTTCTAATTAAAACACCCATACTAATAAATAATTTTGAAAATTACCTATTTTAGTATAAAAGTCGGCTAGCATATAGTCAAACCAATGACGAGGTCATTTCTCTTATTGCTTCCACATATTAAAGTCCGTGTCCTCACAATCTCAAGCAATGTTTTAAAACTCGGATCGACCTGGCCAGTCTGACCGGTCGGACTGTGAACCGGGTCTGGTGACCATTTGGATCGGCTGTGCTATCAGCCCGGATCCACCCGGATGACCCGACCGGGTTATGGGCGACCCATCAACCTAGATCAGGTCAACATTTTTTTAAAACAAAGCTTCTTCGTCGGCGCCGCTTCGATCTTCTCCTTCCGAGCACTCGTGTTGCGTCAGTTTATTCTTATGGTTGGGGGGTTCATCCCGGGGGGAGGAGGGTTTATCTGTGGGAGCGGGGTTTGTTTATTTCGCAGTGAGGGATGGGGGGAGGATAGTGCTTGGCCAAACGGAAATGAATTTTAGGGGGTGGAACTTGGAAGGCCAAACCGGAGAGGGGGGAGGGGGAGCTGTAACGATGATATTTGGGGGGGCGATGGTAACGATAATATTTGGGGGGGATGTAACATGATATTTTTTGTGTGGGTGGGGGGTGGGGTGCATGAACGAGGATTTTGGGAAGAACCATCAGATTAATCCAAAGGCCAATATTGGTACTAGAGATGGCTGGAGAGAGAAAGTTGATAGAAAGGATCCAAATCCAAGAAAATAATGAAGGAAACAATATAAATATAGTCAACTATAATTATTGCCTACCATAATATATCACATTATTAACATACATATATTAACATAAATAACATAAATAAGGGATTGATAAAAAATGAATGGATGATTAGAAACACCAAAATACACAAAGGTAGTAACATATTTTTTTAATGAAATTATTTTTTAAAATGTTTTTTTTTTCCTTTTCTTTGAACAAAGTATCTGAGTTTTAAATTAAGTGACTACTTTTTTAAGTTTTGTACTCTGTCAATCGTGGATAAGTGGTATATGTATGAGTGAATTTTTCTTTCTTTTAAAATCTGTTTCCAAAATACTCATAAATTGTTAATATAAAATAAAAGTAAATTGAGTGCAAGTATGTGTATGATGTAGAGATGGGACCATAATGCTACTATAGTTTCCCATGGTTGAAAATGGGTTATTGGGTGGGAATTTGCATTCTATAATTTTGTATTGATGATTTTGTTTCTTAAACATAAACTTATTTAGCTTATATTTATGATCTTTGTTATTTGTTTGTTTGAACTTCGATAATGATATTTTTTTAACATTTTGGTATCTAATTATCTATGTTATGGTTTGTGATGTTTTTTTTAAATATTTTAAGACGGGTATAAAGATTTTATATTTTTTATTATAGACTGGGTCATGCTGGTCAATTAGTGACCTACCGGTTCGACCATTGACCCAGTGATCCAGTACCCTGACCGAGTCAATCATCGGGTCGGTTTTTAAAACTATGATCTCAAGCTTAGAGAGCTAGGCATTTACAATGCTATATGCATCGGAAATGACTGAAAAACAATTAAAATTAGGTTAAAACTTTTGTTTTTTTTTTAAAATAATTTTTTTATAAATATCAAAGTATTCAAAATTTATCACTACAAAATTTTAGGATATTTTTCATCCTAACAAATTTGAAAATGTGTTACTTTTTATTATTGTTCTTACCAAAATCTGAAAATTTCACATATGATGATGAGTGGGTTCCAAACTTCGCATGTCAAATGGAGAATCATCTTAGTTTAGGAGAGGGACCTGTAAAACAAAGGAAAGACACTCTGACGCTCAAGTAAGTACATCAATTATAGAAGGATAACTGAGTAAAAGAGTGTGAAGTATTTCCGAGGGTGCCTCAGATGAGTATAAACTGAGTATTCTGAGATGAATATCAAATGATCATGAGATTGGGTGTGGAATCAGATATATCTAAGGTTTAGAGAGAACCTACACTTATAGTGTTGAGTGTGGGCTTTGGACCTTTGCTTGTTGGTAATCAGTTGATAAGATAATAACAGGTAATAACAGACAGTTATCTAATTTAAATAGAAGATAATGTGTACCTTATTGATATACTGTTACTTGTAAATAAGTAACAGCTTGTAGATAACTTGTAGATATATTAGGAGATAAGGTTGTTACACCTATTTGAATGACCAAACATAGTTGATATGTTGTTAATAAGGACGTGCTCCTGTAGAAGGTCGACGTCCACGCCCCTATAGCAAGGCTGACAAGGAGGGCAGACAAATGTGTTCGGGTTGACACTTGGAGAGTGAATAAGCACTATTAATGTAGCAGTGCTGATGTGGAGGGTGTCCACGTGTATAATGACATTTCAGTGATGGTCACATGTAAGTTTACCATTTTTGGACTGTACATAAGTGCCCCAGCCTCTGAGCCATTTTGTAGGATAAAGAGGGTGAATGAACATCGATGAAGAATGTCCAGTGTCATGGTAAATAACATGATGAGTGCTAGCAACCCCGAGGGTAGACAAGTGATGTCCTGCGTCGAGGTCGATAGCTTTGAGAAATAATGTCTTGAACCTGGACAAGATTGTTCGAGTTATATTGAGACTTGAACCTGGACAAGGCAGTACAGGTTTTTATTGCTGAGCTATCAAGGTGGACTAATTAGGTGTGTAGAAAAGGTCAGACATGTCAGGCAAGTGAAGTGTCAAGATTGATAGCTTCTGCCAATATCTGACCGTTGGAGTGGACATTGAAATCATGTGTTTCTCCACTTTAAATGCTACAGGGGTGTGCCACTGACGCAGCTATAATCGTGCCTATGTGTCACTCAAGGAGTGGGCACGTACAGGAGATCGTGCGGTAGTGGGTAAATGCAGTCAATCATGGCGCGAGCTTCTAGGGTACATTTCAAAATCCCGCTAGTAACCGTCAGGCCTCACTCCCATTTAAATGGATAGGACTTCTGTCATTTTCACTGCCCTTCCTGTGTCTTTGCTTTTTCTGAGTTTCCTTCTTCTCACTTAAACTTTCTCTTTCTCTCAAGGTAATCTTCTGAAAAAATGTTTATCTCACCTGTTTCTGATTCCGCCTTAGGCATGGGTGATAGTAATTCTAGTGGCTCGATAGAGCAGCATGATATGTGTGAAGTCATCTCCGTGGGTGACTCTTCGGAGGAAAACACCCATGGAGGAGATTCTGACAGATCTTCCTCTTCCTCCGAGAGGAGGGCGAGTTCTCGTCAGGCTGGTGAGGGCATTTCTCATCCTCGTCAACAGGCGAGGTCTTCCTTTGCCGCGAGGGCAAATGAGCCTCTACTGCTTACTATCATCCGTGCTTCTTCCCCTTCGGGTATCATGAGGTAAAGCAGTCCTGGAGGAGATAGAGCCTCCTCTAGTGTGCGTCGCAGCCCTGGTGTTGGGTCGCCATCTATTGTCCCAGTCATTCGCAGCTATAAGGGAGGACACGTTTAAGTACTATTCCTCCATGACTTCCATTGTTTCTGTAAATGTTCTTCGCTCGATGTTGCAGATGAAGACTCCTTCGGACGCCTGCAAGGTCATCGTCGAGCCCTGTGGGGAAGATGACTTCCCCTACTTAAGGGCTGCGCGAGGCGTACTTCCCTTCTTCTTCATGTACCGATGCCTCTTCGAGGTGTTGGGTCTTCTTCTTCCCTTCTTTCCATTTTAATGTGCTCTCTTAGAGTACTTGAATGTGGCCCCCTCCTAACTTCACCCTAATAGTTGGGCAGTGGTATGGGCCTTGGAGATTTTATGTTCGTTTTTGAACATTCGTGTCTCTGTTTTGGGTCTCCTTGCACAACATCTCTAAGAAGTTGTTTGAGGTTGACACCAACGTCTTCCACAGCTTGAAGGACCATTTTTTCAAGGTCTGCAAAAGTGGTGTCGTGGCTAATGGGATGCCATTGATGCGCAACTGGGATGGAGAGGCTCGCTTCCCCTTCGATTGACAATCTAACCCCATTAAGTTCAGGTCCTTTGATGAGAATATGTTGACCTTAGTGGAGAGGTCTGACAAGGCAACCTTGGAGCTGTTGCCGGCCTCTTTGGACGTCTGTGCCATCTTGTCGTGGCCCTCGGCTGGCGACCCTTTTGCTGCAATGGATAGTAATTTCTCTTCCTTATAACTTCCTTACTTTCTAGTGTGCGTACTCTGACACTTGCATATTTGTGTTTTTGCAAGTATCATGGGCAACTTCCATTGGAGGCCACTGGTGAGGAATGTGGGTGGCGATGTTATGCCACCCCCTATCCCCCCCCAGTTGAAGAAGAGGGTCGACCCATTGTCCTGGTTGGCCCTGTTGAAGTAGCTGTTGCTTTCCCCAGCGCTTCTCCTTTTGAAGTTGTCGAAGAGGAAGAGAGACGAGGGTGCTGGGACATCTGTCCGGAAGAAGTCCTGGACCGCTCATGCCCCTCGTAGCCTGCGTGCGATGAGGGAGGCTATCGGGCTCCTGCCTACTTCTCCTCCTCCTGTCCGGGCTCCGACGCTTGTGGTGATTGTTGCCACTGCTTCCCCTGCTGCTTCTCCTGTTATCACAGCTCCAGTTCTGGTTACCGCTACTACTGTGCCTTCGGTTGTCGTCACTCTGACTCCACCCGCCGCCCGACCTGCTTCTTCTGCATTTGCCACTCCGCCTCCTCCGTCTGCAATGCCGTTGCCTGCCATTCGTCCTGTCACCTCCCTCGAGTTTATGAATGCTCCAAGGAAGGTTAACTCTTTATGGAGTGTTGGGCACAGGCTTGAGTGAAGACTGCCGACCCCTTTGACAAAAATCTGATTAGGTCGATCAGTTCTCGATGCTCGCTTGATGCTCTCAAACTTTTCCTTCAGAGGGGCCTTGCCATTGTAAAAGAACATGGACAAATGCACTAAGAGGCTGTGAGCAAAGCTGCTTCTCTAGAGCAAGATTACAACAAGTTGAAAGGTGTTGTCCATAATGCTTGGCGAACGGAGCATAACATGCTAAATGGTGATGTGGTGGCCCTTGTTGAAGAGGTTAGGTGCAACCATTAGCTTTCTGTCAAGACTGGTGAAGCTTTGTCCAAGCTATTGTGCACCAGGCTTAAAGGTGATGAGTTACTGGCTCAAAGCAAGGCTTTTGCTACTAAGGCTGATAAGGCAGTGGCTGAGCTGGAGGCGAAGTTGAAGGAGGCCGAGGATGGACTCGTCGTTGAGATGGAGCTAGCTGAGGAGGTGGCAAGTTTGGAGGGGAGGATGAAGGAAGCTGAGGTTGAGGCGGTCAACAAGAAGTTTGACGAGGAGTTAAAGGTGTACAAGCGAGAAGTAGTGGAGCAGCACGAGAAGGGCTTTCTCAAGGCTGTCTGCCAAGCCGACCTCTTCAGAAAGTACCTTGACTTGGGTTTACTTGACCCTTTCAAGGATGTAAAGGATAGCGTCTTGGTTGATGAAGAGGAGCTCGGATCTGCTGAGGAGGCTGCTAGTGATGCTGTTGATGTGTAGGCTGCTTTAGTTTTTGCTTCTTTTGTATTTTTTGGCAATTGGTGGCCATGTAAAGTTATTTTTAACTTTAATGAAAATGTTCCTTATTTTTCCATCTTTTGTGTCTTCTTTTTGTTGCATACTGTCTTCTGCTTATATTTACGTTGATAAGTCACTTGAATAATGTTGTCATCGAACCAGTTAAGACACTTTATTATAATACTGTCTTGTTACTTTCGAATTGTTTGATGTATGGACATTGCTTGCTGAATTGTCAAGTGACTGAAGTACCAAGAGTGCATCTTGGGTTTTGCATGTCATGAACTATCGTTGTCATGAAGTAATGTTTAGTTCCTGTCGAGGTTCTCATTGCCAGTATGTACTAAGAATATATCTTAGGTTTATAAATGTCGGGGGTTGACCGTGCACATCTGTTGTGGAACTCTTGTTTCTGCAATTGGCTAAGTCTGTGGCCCAACGTGTTAAGGTTCTGCATGAATAAAAAATATCAAGACTACTGCTTGGGTTTGGAATGTCAAGGGTGGACTCATTTGTCGAGGTTCCCACCGGATGAAAATACCAAGAGTTTTCTTGGGTTTGAATTGTCGAGGGTGGACCTTGGACAATTGTTCCTACAAAATAAATGATCATATGGTATTGCATGTCGAGGTTCCATAAGAGTTAGAGTACCAAGAATGTTCTTGGGTTTATCATGCCAAGGGGACCTTGGGCTTTAGTATACCAAAGATGCTTCCTTGGATTTTTGTATGGCTCGTGTTCCTACACAAATAGAATTTATGAGCACTGAAATCATCAAAGTCAAGCTTTAAATACCTTATGTTTCCATGATGGATAAGTTGGTGAATACGAGGTTGACCACAGGTGGACCTCAAGCATTGAAAGTTACGAGTTATATAATAACCCTTGGGTTTTAAAAAAAAAATCTCAAGCTAGTAGCGTGGGAGTGGCGCTGGTAGCGTGAAATGGTAGCTGAAGGCCATTTTTCACTGGAATCTGGCGCCAGTAGCGCAGAGTGGCGCCATCAGCGCCAGATGCACTGGGAACTGGCGCTAGTAGCGCCAGAATTGCTTCAGGAAGCCATTTTTCTCTAGAATGTGGTGTCGGTAGCACCGGTAGCTCCAAATGCACTGGGAACTGGCGCCGGTAGCGCCAGAGTGGCGCCAACAGCGCGGAAGCTCGGGCAGGTCAGGTATATAAGGGTCATTTACGCGTTTTTGAAGGGAAAAACCCTTTCTTCTTCTTCCTCTGACCCTTGGCAGCCATTGATGAGCCTTGGAGCTTCATAAGTCTTCAATCTTCGACCCAAACACTTCCCTTCAAACATGAAACTTGTAGGGAACCCTCTTATGAGCTAGAATCCTTCATCACTTTCCTCTAAAAAGCTTCAAACGGAGAAATCCCTTTCTCTAGGGAACTTCGAAAAACTCGAGTTCGACGAGGAAAGGACGCGATTCACGGACACCCAAGCTTGGGGAAGTAGTTCTTTAGCCTTCCTTGTCATCTTAGAGTTAAGAAACTCGAGTTTTACCGTTTAGTTTGTGAGATTAATTTTGGGATGAATAGTGACCCTTTTGAGCTAGAGCTGAAATTAACCTTGGGTCCTTTAGAAAGGTATGTTTAGAATGTTGTTGTGATGAAGGATTAGCTTTCAAATGTTAGTTTCATGAACTTTGATTCTTGGCTCTGAGATATGCATGTGTAACTAGTATGTTGGGTTATTTGTTGATGGTACAACATGCATGAGCCTTGAGAATGGTTTTAATGTGCTTGAGAGGCTTTAGGAACGGTGTTTTGTGCGGAAGAAACCGTTCAAGCCACGTTATATAATCTTGAGTATTTGGCCTGTATAGAGCTTTGAGCTCTTTGTTTTGGCTTGTACCAAGTCTTGTGGAGACTCTAGTGCCTTGGCTAGGCCGAGATAGACCATTGAGGGTCCATGTGTTGTCTAGTGATTTGTTTAGCTTTGATAACCTTAAGGTAGATGACTCAGAGGTTTATGCCTTGTGTGGTTGTATTGGTTTTGATTTGAGCTTATATGCCTTGTATAGGGCGTGACACCGAGGGTGTCAGTGGCGTAGACCACCGTTCAGGGACTGATCCGCAGAGCACGACTTTGCCAAGTAAGTTCTTGGTTCCTTGGGGACGTTTCCCACTGCTGTGTTCCACCATACTCAGAGGGAGTGATGGTTGCATTCATGATGCATGCACTGAATGGTTGTTGCATTCCTCATGATGATATGTATGCATGATTCTGTGCTTGGTATGTATGGTTACCTGTTGATTAGATCTTCTGGCTAGTTAAATAGATATGGACCTCCCTAGGAGAAGAGCGCACCTCCTAGTTTGGTTTGCTCACGTAAAGGGTGATAATAATCCCTTAAGACCAAGAGATAGGTGGTCCCGTCGTGGTTGAAGCCTAATCTCGGAGGTGCCATATACGTGCGTCCGTGCGTAAGGGGTAGCTCTCGATGGGATGGCACGGGTGTGAGTTCTGGTCTCACACTAAGGACAGAGAGTCCTGATGCTGATGATGATGCATCGTGGCGACGTTCCGCAGTTATACATTAGAGCTAGATGATTGGCTGTATATTGTTATGAGGGCTGGGAGGCCAGTGTTTGTGATGCCTTTGATGTTGTGTGTCATGAAAGTTAGCCAGGGTGGAGGAGATGCCTCCAAGAACCTTGAGCTTACTGAGATTTGTATCTCACCCTTTGTGGGGATTATGTTTTTACAGGTGATTCATCTGGAAGAAATGAAAGGTCTCAGGGCGAGAGGCCCCAGTAGAGATAGTTTCTGCATAGTTGTTAAGCAGTGTTTTTGGAGCTTGGTGGCTCAATTGTATATGATATTGTTTTGTACCCCTGTGAGGGAAGATGTGTGTGTGTGTGTGTGCACCTGTTTTGTTTATGCTTTGTATTTGGATATTCTATGGATTGTATGCCCTCGTGAGAGGAAGTGATCTGTGAGATCAGGGCGATGTATGCCTATTCTTTTTTATAACCACAGGTGTGGTCTTGAGAACTCAATGTATTTTTTTGTACATAACCAGTTAAGTTATGTAGCTATGTTTCTTCTGCTTTTTCTGTTGAGTAAATTGGTTATATGCCTTTATGTTATCTGGATCAGAAGGGCTAGTTGTGTTTGTGGTTTGTGTATCATACATAATGAATCAAGAAATACGGTTTTATTATCGTTTCCGCGGCATTTTAATTAAAGTAATTAGGTGCTTATCTGATTAAATAATATGTTAATACACTGGATGCATACGGGGTGTTACAAGTTACCAGGTGTTGTTGATAACTATATTGGTCAAGGATAGACCTTGAATTCTGTAAATGATTGTAGTTGTACTAGTGACGCATCCGCCCTGGGTTTAGAGGTTGACCAAAACTTTAGGTTTATGAACCGTAGTTTGGATTTACAAACTTGCCAATTACCAAGAGCTTGTCTTGGGTTTTATATAGTACCAAGGGTAGACCTTGGGTTTTGGATGGTGCCAAGAGATGCTCTTGAGCTTTGTAAAGTACCAAGAGTAGACCTTGGATTTTTGATAGAGGTCGATCAAAACTTTAGGCTTATGAACCTTGACGATTTACCGTAGTTTGGATTTACGAACCTGTAAATTACCAAGAGCTTGTCTTGATTTTTCACGTCAAGAGCTTGTCCCGGGCTTTGTAAGGTTTGACCAAAGCTTTAGGTTTATGAACCTTGATGGTTCACTGTAGTTTGGGTTAAAAAGCTGTAAATTACCAAGAGCATGTCAAGGGTAGACCTTGGCAAGTAGTACCAATACATGGTCCTGGGTTTCTGTCGAAGCTGGACCTGGGAGAGTGATCAGGCGATAGTTCCTGAAATTAGTCAAAATCCTGCAATGTTGACATAAGTAAGTGTAAAAGGCAAAAGAGGTATATGTTTTATTAACATGGCATTTAATGTACATATTCCCTTTGTTATTCTTCGGATGGGCCTCATTAAAACCTTTCAAGCCAAAACCCAGTGGGAAAAAAACTTGATTAGGAAAAAGAGTATGCCACCCGGTCTTGAATTCCTCAGCTGTAGTAGAACTTCAAGTGGGTAGCATTCCAACTTCTTGGAATGTCTTTACCATTGAGTTCTTGCAGTTTGTAGACACCATTGTCCAAGTTGGTGATTACTCTAAACGGGTCTTCCTAGTTTGGTCCAAGCTTGCCTGCACGGGGATCTTTCCTGGTTAGAAGGTTCGAGGTTGAACCTTGGAATTATATCTTCTTGTCCTACGGAGCTTGGCCACTTCATTGATTCTAGCTATGTCTCGAATTTCTTCAGTAGTTTCCAGCTCAACTCTCATGTTCTCCTAGTTGCACTATTCTCGAAAGAGCATCCTTCTTGTCAAAGGTTCCCCTAGCTCGACAGGGATCATGGCGTCAGTGCCATATGTAAGGCGGAAAGGATTTTCATTTGTAGTTCTTTGAGATGAGCAATGGTAAGCCCAAAGTATACTGGAGAGTTCTTCCTTCCAAAGACCTTTAGACTTGTCTAGTCTGGTGCGAAGGCCTCTAAGAATGACTCTGTTGGCCGCTTCTACTTGGCCATTTGTTTGAGGATGCTTGACAGAGGTAACTAGGTGTTTGATACCCAATCGTGCGAGGAATTCCTTGTAGGTCTGTGCCTTGAACTGCATACCGTTGTTAGTAACGATAGCGTAGGGTGAACCATATCTGCATATGAGATGTTTCCAAGTGAAGGTTTTTACTTCGCTGGCTATTATCTCTCGCAGTGGCTTTGCTTCGATCCACTTGGTGAAGTAGTCGATTGCCACTAGTAAGAATTTGACCATTCCTGGAGCTTTTGGAAGTGGTCCCAAGATGTCCATGTCTATGCCCCACATAAAGGTTGTCAGGGGGAACCCATGGGATGTCCGCAAACTCTTGATACCTTTTGCATTTTTGTGTAAACTCGAAGGCATCAGTTCTGAGTGTTGGCTAGTAGTATCCTGCTCGTACTACCTCGATGGCGAGGGAGCGTCCCCCTGTATGGAGGTTGCAGATCCCTTCATAGAGTTCTCTCATAATGTAGTTCGCCTATTGGATGTCCAGACACTTGAGTAGAGGTGTTGTCAACCCTCTTTTGAATAATTCGTCATCGATGATGACGTAGTAGCTGGCTTTCCTCTTTAGACATCGGGCTTCATTTTCATCTGTTGGGAGTGTTCCCTTTGTGAGAAAGTCTCTGTAGGGGGTCATCCAATTAGGTTCCTCCAATTCGCCAGCCATTACCACTTGGGTGTCTATGGTGGGTTTCTGGAGTGTTTCTTGGATGATTGTTTTGACATGTCCAATCTTTTTGGTACTGGCCAGTTTGGATAACAAGTCAGCCCTAGTGTTACTCTCTCGTGGTATGTGATACATCTTGAAACACTCAAAACTGTCGATGAGTATTTTCGCCAGATGGTAATATTGGAGGAGTGTGGTTTCTTTAGTTTGATACTTGTCAGTGTCTGTCCCTGGACGAGTTGTGAGTCGGGGTAGCACCTCAGACATTAAGCCCGACTTCTTTTGCAAGTTTGAGTCCTGTTATGAGTGTCTCATACTCGGCTTGGTTGTTTGAGGTCTTGAAGTTAAGCTTAAGAGTGCCTCATACTCGGCAAGATGTTGTCGGGTCCTTCAAGTATAATGTCTACTCCACATCTCTGTACGTTAGATGCTCCGTCCACGTAGAGGTTCCACCAGTATGGGGTGGACTTGTCTTTTCCTGCAAATTCTGCCAGGAAGTTTGCCATGAATTGTGTCTTCATGGGACCACGTGGTTCATATTGAATGTCAAATTCTAACAGTTCGACTAACCATGCCACCATCCTGCCAACCAGTTCGGCCTTCCGCAGTTCCTGTTGATAAGATAGTTAGTTTTGACTATCACTTGGTGACTTTGGAAGTACGGCCGAAGACGCCTGGACGAGGTGACTAGTGCCAATACTATCTTTTCGATCATTTGATAGCGTTTCTCGGCGTCATGTAACATGCGGCTAGTGAAGTAGATAGGGAGTTGGTGATTCCCTTCTTCTTAGACAAGTGTTGAGCTAACAACTTCGTCTACTACGGAGAGGTATAAGAGCAATGGTGTCCCCTATCGAGGCCGACTCAAGACAGGTGGTGCAGCAATTGTCTTTTTGAATGCCTTGAAGGCCTACTCGCAAGTGTCATCCTAGAGGAATGGTTCTGTCTTATTGAGTAGCTTGTAGAAAGGCTTTGCCTTCTCAGTGAGCTTTGGAAGGAATCTTGATAGGGCTGCTAGTCTTCCGTTCAATCTCTGAACTTCATTGACGTTGGTCAGGCTATGCATCTATAATATGGCTGAGCACTTGTCTGGGTTGGCTTCAATTCCTCGATGTGTGATCATGAAACCAAGGAACTTATCGCCACCCACCTCGAATGTGCATTTTCAAGGTTGAGACGCATGTCATACTTTCGTACCTCTTCGAATACCTCTTTCAGATCCGCTACATGTTGGGCTACGCTCTGGGACTTGATGACCATGTCGTCCACATAGACCTCGACGTTGCGTCCGATCTGTTTTCTAAAGACATGGTCCATCAGATGTTGGTATGTAGCCCCTGCATTTTTGAGATCAAAAGGCATGACTTTGTAACAGTAGTTGGCATCTTCAGTAATGAAGGTCGTCTTTGCTTTGTCTGGGGCATGCATTTTGATCTAATTATAACCAAAATATGCATCTAAGAAGCTCAAGATTTGAAACCCGGACACCCCATTGACCAGTCTGTCAATGCGGGGTAATAGGTATGCATCCTTCAAGCATGCCTTGTTGAGGTTCGTGAAATCTGTGGACATACGCCACTTGCCGCTAATCTTTTTGACCATGAGTACATTGGTGAGCTAGGTAGAGTACCTGAATTCTCTAATGAAGTTAGCTTTAAGCAACTTGTCCACTTCTTCTTTCACTGCCTTTTGTCTTTCTTCTCCCATATTCCGCTTCTTCTGCGTTATTGGATTGGCCTATGGACATATTGCCAGCTTGTAGCATATGACATTAGGGTTAATACCCGACATGTCAGAAGGTTGCCAAGCGAACCGAGATGCATTCTTGCAGAGTACGTCAGCTATATGTCTGTACTCATGACTGGTAAGATCTTTACTAAGCTGCATACATTGCCCCGATTTAGGCCCGAGTTGTAGCTTGACGAATTCTTTAATCGGTTTTGGTCCTTTATTGATGTTGTCATCGCGCGGATCCACGTTAAAGTATCATCATGATGCGTTGTATAGACCGTCGATGTGTAAGGGGTAAACCCTCTGTCTATGTTCATGACCTGGGTAGTGCCCTCCGAAGTGGAACGGTATCTGTCTAACCTCCTATCAAGGGGGTACGGTGCCACTTTGAGGCTTTCTACATAGCACTGTCTGGCCTGTTTCTAGTTTGCTTTCACAGTGACAATTTTCCCATCATGGTAGGAAATTTCATCTTCAGATGAGGCGTGGAGATGATAGCTCCAAGCTTGTTCAGTGTTTTTCTACCAATCAGGGCGAGGTACGATGTGTCGGCATCCACAATTCGGTACCTGATAGGGAAGCTCCTCGAAAGTGAACCCTGACCAAAGGTGGTCATAGGGTCGACGTAGCCCAAGGTTTCTACCCTGTCTTCTACGAAGCCCAGGAGGGGTCCGGGGTGAGGCTGAATAATGCCTGGTGAAATTTCCAACTTCATGAATGTCTTGAGATATAGGATGTCAGCCGAGCTGGCCTGATCGATAAGCATTTTTGTCACCTTAAAATTGGCGATTATAAGGGAAATGACCATGGGGTCGTCCTAATTGACAGAATCAATTCCCTTGAAATCGACGTCAGCGAATGTAATGGAGTGTAAGTGTCTGTTTCGAGACTGACTAGATGATCCTCCATGTTAGAAGCCTCCTGCGATGGTATTAATCACACCACGAATGTGTTGGACATGCTCCTTGATAATTGCTAAGCATACGTAAAGTTACATGTAAATTACTTAGCAATTATCTATTCTTTTCCTCTTTTAATGCTTCTTTTTGTGATTAAAATAAAAATTAGCTTCTTATTAGCTTTTTATCCAGTGGATGCTTGAACTAGTTGATTTATGAAGTGTTGGTTGCATTTTTTGTAGAATTCACTACAAGGGAATGGAAGATTGATTTCAAGTCTGGAGTTGTTCGCTCAGCGCGCCACAAGTTCGCTTAGCACGAAGCAGCGACTCGCCCAGCACAAGGCCCGCTCAGCACAACCTTTAGTGTTATGGCCATTGCCGCGATGGTATCGACATTATCTCTTCGAGTTTTCCCCCTGTTTCATAGACGATGAGGGAGCTGGAAGAATCACCCGTACCTCTGTGTTGAAGGCTTCGTCCATGATACTGATACGGTTTACCATTAGGGGAGTATATCTCTCGAACCTAGGTCTTTTCAGGAGAAACTGTTGCTTGTGCAACCTTTGTCTTATGTCTGACCTCCGGGGATTGACTTTGGTCATTACTTCAGGTTTCTCTCGCTTCTATCCTATCTGTTGGATTTTGTTTCTAGACTTTGACATTTCTTCCATCTGTATATAACCTTTAGCTCGTTCGCGTATTTCGTCCATGCTAGAAGGAGGTTTCTTGCATAGGCTGTCTACGAATTTGCCAAGTCGAAGGGTCAGCATCATGGAATGCAAGGCTAACTCAGGGTTGAGGTTTATGATATGGACAGTCAGTTGCCCAAATTGTTCCATGAACCTACGGAGAGGTCCATCGTCTGCTTGACGCAATGTCGCTAGTGCAGTGGATGTCAATCTATGAGTTAGGTTGGTCCCAAATGAACTCAAGAGGAAGGGTGGATTGAGTTTTATAAAATAATTTACAATTTAAAATCAAACTCAAAGCAATAATCTGGAGATAAGAGATAAAGAAGACACAATCAATTTTAACGTGGAAAACTTAATTGGGTAAAAAAACCACGATGTCCAAATTGGATAAACAATCCAATGGACAACTCCATTATGATAATTTTGTGTACAAGAGTTCCTAGTATCATAGTTTTCTAGTCTACCCTTACAGAACAATTATCCCAGCTGGTATCCTTGTTTCCCAGCAAAAAGCACTAGTCTCAATTCACCAAGAATAAAGACAGACTGATATCCTTGTTTCCTAGTCAAACTGGTATCCTAGTTTCCCAGCCAAAAGTCGCATGTCTCAATTCACCAAGAACAGAGACAGAACTGGTATCCTAGTTTCCCAGTTGCGACATCTTCCAAAGTCAAGAAGAAGAATACAATAAAATTGTTACCTTCACGCTTCTATTCCTTAAGCAAATTGTAACACCCCGGACGTGCTAACATTAATGATACCAAACCACACTAACAGCGTTATACATGCGGTATGCGGAAGCAACAAGATCGTTTTTCTTGATTACATTATGTATGAAATTTAAAACACAACTAAAGCATAAAACAGACAGAACTGATCCAGATAAAACATACAAATAATAGGCAGATACATAACTTAACACAA